>JABUQX010012199.1:15000-16525 GCA_015478945.1 Trachelipus rathkii
TATATATATATATAATATATATATATATAATAGCCCTTTCTAGGAACGGGTAATTTTCTCTAAGGTAACATCTACCTAGGATCAGACCTTGAATCGAACCCGGACCTTGCCATGCTACTCTGTTTGCTCTAACGATGAGCCCTATATATATATAATATATATATATATATATATATATATATATATATTATATATATATATATATATATTTATATATATATATATATAATATATATATATATTTTACATGATACCACCACTCTCGGGTAAATGCCCTTTTGAAGGAGGGGAAAAAAAGAAAAAGAACCAAATAAATACAATAAATTTAAATAAATAATAATAATTTTTTACATTAAAAGAAAAAATAAAATTAAAAATAAATGGAAAGTAAACACAGCCTGACCCTTGCCTAACGTAATTCCCTCAGTGGGCGCAGATGCGGGACTTAAATAGAGGAAGATTGAATATTGCATGGAAAATAGAAGAGGGCAAAGGAGTTCCACAAACACAGATGTGGCTGGAAAGAAGGAGCACCACAACGAGTGATCCTTGAGTCTCCAATGTTCACACAATTTTCATGAGAGAACAAGGCACCTCTTGTGTTACGAGGGCGACAGCAGTGGTGGAGGAATGCGAGAGGTCAATTCTCGCGAGCACCTGCCGTTGTAATAACTATAGAAAAGAGATAAGGCACCTACGTCACGTTGCAGAGAAATAGGGTCAAGGGAGTCAGAGAGTAGTGGACAGTTTATAACCCTCTTAGCCTTAGCTTCACTCTATCCCAAAGAGGGGTGGAACAGGATCCACCCTAAACATCCAAATGTGGGCACAGTATTCCATAAGGGGCGAATAAGACCTTTATTATAACTGGAGTATCTGAGCAGAGGAAAAAAATCATGCAATTTGAACAGAATTCCCAGCTTTTTGAGCCATTTTATATATATATGTGAATATGATGTGAGGTCTCAACAATTCACTATTTAGCTTAGTCCCTAGAAATGTTTATGTTGTTTACGGGTAAGATATTAGAGCCATCAAAGGGGGATGGGAAAGTTGGGAGGTATTTTAGAGAGGGAGATATGAAGAAGTTTCCAAAGAGTTGAACTTCACAAGATTACGGTTTCCCCACTGAGAAATTCCAACCAAATTGGCAAGAATTGATTCAGAATGCTGTTGACGAGAGACAGCTCTAGATACAAACGATGGAGCACATTTGAAATGAGTGAAGAATGGAGATATGAGTATCGGCATAAGAGTGAACATAGTTAGAAGTGCAGCTAAGAAGATCGATGGATGAAAAGTAAGGAATAAAGTTTGGAGTTAAACAGAACCCTGAGGAACACCACAAATAATAGGAAAGGAGGAAGAGGTTATTTCATCAACAAGAGCTGAATAAATGGAACGATCTGAAAGAAAACTAGACAAGAGTAGCAAAGCGAAGGAGGAAATCACAAAGGAAGTTAGCTTAAGAGAGTAGCGAGTAGCGGACGCATGCATAACTGTCAAAAGCTTTAGATATGTCAAG
>JABUQX010012200.1:0-25624 GCA_015478945.1 Trachelipus rathkii
TATTATATATTATATATATATATATATATATATTAATGTCAAGCTATTATCTTGCCCTGAAGGCCATATTTTCGCAATTATGAGATCCAACAAGTTTATTTATTATTTTGAAAGTATTAAAATGATCCCTTATTATTATTTAAAGTTAGATTATTTCATAATTCGCTCAATTTATTATTTATATAAAAAGTAAGATTTATTTAAGACAAATTGTAGATAAAAAATCCCAGGCTGTAACATGAATAGTTTGTTGGTTTTCAGTGATGAGACTTCGTAAAAAATGATTATTAGGTATTTTCCGCGGTTAAAATTACTAATATGTAAGATACTGCCGAATAGTATTAAAGGGCCAGAGATATTATTATTAATGGCTTTTTTTTAAAAAAAATAGTCGATCTTTATACTTGTGATTGGGATCTCTTTAATGTTATTTACGAGTAATACGAGTAAAAGTCCAGCTTTTATCTTGATTGATTTCGCATACCTGCACGGCTTTTAGAATAGAACTCTAAATAGAAATTCTCATTGAAGCTATGGACCTAATATTCAGCCAAGTTAATTAAAGGTTTTGATAAAGTATTGACCCCTAGACAACAGAAAAATATTTATTGATACTGAACCATGCATCTGTGTTCTCATCGATTAAAAATTATTGCGACACGGTTTTTGGGTTGGCCCTGTGTCGAAAAGGAAGAAATATTTTGCTTGACGATTATGTTCTTTCTCATCACACTTGCTGAATTTAGATTCTCACCTCTCTTTTTATTCTTGACTGTCTCTCTCCATTATCGTCGACATTAAAAATGGACTACCAATCCTGTGCCAGATGGCTAAAGAATGAGGCCTAAAAGGCCAAAGAGGTCTCTAAGAATTTATTATTATTAAGAAAGAAAGAAGAAGAAAAGAGAAAGAGAGGAGAAGGGAAGATAAAAAAAAAACAAAAAGAGAAAGAGAAGAGAAAGAAAAAAGGGAGCAAAGAGGAGAAAGAGAAAAAAAAAAGAGGAAAAAAGAAGGAGATGAAAAAGCTTACAAAGAAGAGAAGGTTGCTTGAGAGAGAAAAGGAAAGAGAAAGAGGGGTGGGGGTAAGCTCAACTCAAAGGAAAGAGAACTTTAAAGGAAATGCTCAACTTCGAGAAAAAGAGAGGAAGAATTGAAAAAAATGCGCTTAACTCAGGAAAGAGGAAGCGAAAGAGCCTGAAAGGAATTTGCCCAACTCAAGAAAGAAGAAGAAGATAGAAGAGGAAAGTGCATTATTAAAACAAATTGAAGAAGCCGAACGCACACGGAACTTCGAATTAGTTAGACACGAATACAGACGGACTTGTCCAATCATCTCAATCGTTCTCCCGTCCATTTAAGCAATTGTTATACCTCATCGACCAATGTAAAGGTACCGAAATATTGGGCCCCCGTCGTCGATCAAGGGTACGAAAATGGACGCGTACATTCACGGTTTGAGAGTTTATGCGACATCTCAAATTGGGTGATTCGCAGTTTTATGGCCTCATCCTATTTATATGTGTTGCGCTTCTCATGCTGTGGATTGTCGTGTTCTTGTCAGTTTATAGCAAGTGGTTTTGCACTCCCAAAACTTAGGCTAAATGTTATTTTTTTTCTAGCTTTAAAGGAAGCCTCTTATTCAAGTTGTTAATATTGACGGTGAAGATGTTATAGGCTAGTTTTAGGTGAAAGGTCAAGCCCAAAAACAGATGAGCAGGTGGCCCCCCCACCCACCTTTGTTGTTATACGTTATTTCGTGTATTCTTAGTTTGGTGTTCTCATTTATTTTGTCATCTCCCTCCCCCTCCCCCCACCCCCCCCTCCCCCGCCCCCCTCCCTCCTCCACCCCCCCCACCCACCCCCCCCCTCCCCCCCCACCCCCCATCTGCCCCACCACCCCCCCCCCCACCCCATAACACCCCCCCCCCCACATCCCCCCCCCACCCCCCCCCCCCCCCGCCACACACCCCACCCGCCCCCCCCCCCCCCCCCCCACCCATTTCCCCTTTTAATATTCTCTCTCACCATTCCCCCCACGCCCATCCACCCCCCGCCCCCCCTCCCCCCCACCCACCTCCATTCTCGGCTCTCTGACTCCATCTACTAGACTGACCTGTCAGATGTTTGGTCTTGAAACTCTCAAGTTTCCAGCCAAGATTTTCAAGGTTTTTAATCCGATCTTTATATGTCTTTCTATGGTAGTCTTTGATCAATTTCTCACCCTGTTGCACCAAAGGACTTAAGCTGTTCTATCTATTAGAGAGGACAGGACTCTAGTTAAACGACACCTGGCTTTCTTCGCAAAGCGGATAAGATTCTCAAGCAAGGGGTTTAAAGAAAGAAATTAAATTAATAAGAACCTTTGTTCCAAAAAAAAGGGAAAACTTAACCCCTTATGGTGGACATCTGACAGTTTTAACGATGAAATACCAAAGTCATTAATACTCAACCCAACACACCAAGTTTGTTGGAATATGCCCACCCAAAGGCGGTCAGATTTCCAGCGCTTGTTATTTCTTGGCCCAAAATGGAAACAAAGAATTTTCGACGTAATCGCACTATTAGATAATAAGTTTTAACCGCGGCGCTATGAACCAAGGACAGGCGAGAGAGATGGCACGCTCCCCAAGATTAAAGAAATACACAATGCTGCCGTTTCCGTTACAATTAATAATCCTATTAACAAAGGGGATTTTGCAGCGGCATGGTTCAAAATTTGTGGAAAGACGAAATGATTTTGTTTTTTGTTGAGTGTGGTTGACGTGAGTTAAAATGTTTAAAGGACGGCATGTTGCACGTCCATTGGAAAATCGAAAATTATCCCCGAAATATCCGTCATGGTCAGGATATTGATTTCAAACGTCAGACTTTTTCCCTCATGCCTGCTGTTACGAATGGGCTCTGTAAATGGCCCAATTGACGTAATCAGTACTTCGTGATACAGGTTGTAGTGTAGGGGCGTAATTGCGATAAAGAAGTTTGTGAAAAACCATCAATTTCACAGGCAGGATCAGGAAAAGTGTTTTATTGATCCACCCCTGCACATAGCAAGGGAATTTGGATCAGGAGCTCCGTTCTTCCTATACGGTGGGGGGGGTACGTAGAAGAAAAGAAGCTTTAGGTGAACGACGCGTTGTATGAATTTAACATTGGGAAATATTCCAGGGCGCGCTAGGTCCGGACACAATTAGGTTCGGAATGTAAATGAATTAAATTGATACCGGACAAGGGCATTATTTTGTTTTATCCATTGTCGAAGTCACGTAATGAAGCTGACATTTGCTATTGAAAAATAATAATGATAAAAATGAGATACCGACGTGGACGCAACCATTGTCGAAGTTATTTATGAAGTCTGAAAATACTATTGAAAAATAATAATGATTTTTAAAAAATTGATGATACCGACGTGACACATCCATTGTCGAAGGTATTTATGAAGCTGAAAATGCTAGTTATTTTTTACTTTGAAAAAAAAATAATTGATAAAAATTGATGGTCGCAAGGCAAAAATTTTTGCCGAAAAAAATAAAAAAAAAAAAATAATTCAGTGAACTGAAACTGCTACAAAAATAGTAATAATAAG
Source organism: Trachelipus rathkii (assembly GCA_015478945.1). Classification (NCBI taxonomy): domain Eukaryota; kingdom Metazoa; phylum Arthropoda; class Malacostraca; order Isopoda; family Trachelipodidae; genus Trachelipus; species Trachelipus rathkii. The sequence goes on from JABUQX010012200.1 coordinate 3,587, forward strand.
ACAATGGGAAAAATTTGAATGGAATAATCTCCATTCCAAAATCAAGGATAAGATCCTCCAAAGTCAGCTGTCTCCTTTTGTAGTCCCGTGCTGTTCTTTGTTCAGGTTACTAAACTCTTATGCATGACATCGCAGCCAATCTTTGGGAGAATAATAATTTTGTTGTAGAATCGAAAATTGCGGCATATCATTCTGTTTGAGGTTAAGGTTCCTCAGACAAAGACCGTTGCCTTTAAGATGCGCGGAGAAAATAAACCAATCAAGCCCCAAAAGAGGAAAAGAAGGAGAGAGAGAAGAAGAAGGAGTGAAAGAGAGGGAGAGGAGAGGAGAAGAGAAGAAGAAAGAAAAGAAGAAAGAAAGAAGAGAAGAAGAGACAAGATCCTTACTTGGGAAGAGGAAAGAATCAGCGATTCTTATATATATTTATGTTTGAGGGAAAGCTGAAGAAGATCTTAAAAATAAAAATAAAAAAATTGAAAATTTTGAGAGTGATGAAATCGATGCAGCAATCAAAGTATTGCAAATGCATGATGGATTCCAAACAAAGAAAACCCAAGTTCAGGTTAAGGAGGTGAAGAGTTGTTCTTCGCTTATTGCTGTAACCTGTTTCCCCAGAAAAATTGCGTGATGGGAAATTTGGAGAATATTAATTCCTGAAAACAGCTTCATTTTGCGTCGAGAAAAAAGCCAAATTTTCAAATTTTGAGGAAAACTCTCCTGGAAAAAAGAAGTTCAATTAAAAGCTTGAAACCTGCGTCGGAATAAAGGACGAAAAATGCGAAAAAGTTCACTTTGTCTGGAAAGAGTGTGGATTGGATTGCCCTCTCAATATGTTGCTTGTCCTAAGTGATGCGGTATGAGGACAATTCCAACCCGTCGCCTCTGAAAAAAATCAACGGGCTGGGCGTTTGTTTTTAGCCAAGCCAATGCCCAGAACCGCAATGCGCCCTTGTCGTTTCTTTTTGGATGTTCAAGAGAACTGGCATAGAGGAATGGTCGAAGGCGGTTTGGAGAAGAAAAGAGAAAGCTTTGGAATTAGAAAACTTCCCAAACGCTTCGTAGAGAAACAAAAGAGTCTCCATCTGATGACTTCCATTTGCAAGTACTGGTCGATAAGTTCAAGATGAAGAACGAAAACGGAACGAAAAAGAGCAAACGTGCGGAAGATGCGAATGGAGAAATAGAGGGGGGGAAAAAAAGCGAAATCGGTTAAAAGCCAAGGGCCACAGTACAATTACCGAAGGAAAGTCTTTGTTACTCTTTTTCAGGCGAAGATATCCATGACGTTTCTTTTCAAGACAAAAGATGGACCACCGTCACTTGTCTCTTTAGAGGGGCGTCGTGTCAAAAGTTATATCTTGCGCTGAAAAGCCCATAATTTCGCAATTATGAGATCCACAAGTTATTTATTTAATTTTGAGGGGAAAAAGACATTATTAATGATTTCCCTATTATTTATTTAAAGTTAGCATTATTTCATAATTCGCTCAATTTATTATTTAAAAAGAGAGATTTATTTATGAAACAAATTGTGAGAGAGAAAATTATTAGCATTTAATATGTTAGGTTTGTAATATTAATTTTAGACTTATCTAGTTAAGAAATGATATTTGATTTTCGTAAATTACTAATATGTAAGATACTGCCAAATATATTTAGAGATAGAGATATTATATATAATGGCTTTTTTTGCTTCTTGTACTATCGATCTTACTCTTTTCGTTTGTACGATATTCTTAAATTATAACATGGAGTAAAACTCCAGCTTTTATCTTGATTGATTTGCAAATCTGCACGGCTTTCAGAACCATTAGATAATTCTCATTAAAGCTTGGATCTAATATTCAGCAAAGTTATAAAGGTTTTGATAAAGTATTGACCCCTAGACAACAGAAAAATATTAAATATTTATTGATACTTGAACCCGCTATCCCGCCATTCGTCCGGTTTTGTCTTGATGGACAAAATATCTCGACAATTATATATATATATATATTATATATATATATATTATATATATATATATTATATATATATATATATATTATATTAATAATATATATATATATATATATATATATATATATATAATATTATATATATATATAATAATCCTTTTTCCCCAAGGTAACGTATGTTGCAGTTGTTGCGTTTGCTGTTGTATTTTTTTTGTTTTTTGTTTGCAACTTTGTAAATTTTTAATTAGTAAGTTAGGAATATTGAACAAGTTCGAAAAGAAAGCCCAGCCTTTTTTACCCGCCCCCTCTATACCTATTGTTGGTGAAACTCGTCGCAGTCAGAAAATCCACCCTAGAGCTATTATTATTATTACGAGACCGCGAGGCGCGCGATGGACCCCTCACTATGGCATTCACCCATATTATCACTTTCTTCTCGCCTCTACCAAACTCCACATTTATCTCCTACCAGACGATTCCCCCTTTTACAGACTCAGATCTATTTTTTCTTCGGTCTCCCATCCGGTTCCGATTCCAAACACCTCCACCACTATACAATCCGCGCCTTAAACCAACCGCCGCCGAATTATCATTCATCCTTATCTAAATGGACCAAACCATCTCAACATACATTTCATTTATTTCTCTCATTTTACCCCTTTCTTCACACCACACAACCCTCTCTAATTACGTTCATTCCTCATTTTAATCAATTCTTCTCACAGCTAACACGCCCCATAAGATTGTCCAATCTGAACACATTGAACTTAGATCTGTACCTCTTATTCCAACCCATATGGTCTCCCTACTATACATTAACATTGTTTAACAAACATACCCTCATGTAAGACCCTAGCTCACTTAAGGCTTAGTCCCTTACATCCACCAACGATTTAATGCACAGCCACCTTCCTACTACACTATGCATCATCCGTTCCTTTTCATCCAGCATATATCCTAAATATTTAAACTCAGAAAAATATCATATCATAGAAAATATCAAAAGGAGGTAGATAAAATAAGAATCACTAGAACGTATGCCCCTTTTAATTTTTTTTTGATTTCACTAAAAACAAAAGTACAGAATAAAAACAATCCAATATGAAAGGCAGTTTCATTAAATCTCAAAAAGAATCTGTATCCAAACCATTTATCAATAATTATTGGTGTTACATCAGGAAACATAAACAAAGGAACAAAAGAGTAGTAATTAGGTTAACATTTAACTTATGAACAATGTTGAGTGCCGTAGCTTATTAGTGTGTATATGTATAGATATTGAAACTCTAACTACAGTTAAAAGTAAATAAATTTAAGTTACAAATATTATTTAATAGACTAGAACTAGGTGTTCTAGGTAACTAGATGAAAGCACGTTTGTTGTAAAACACAGTTATAAATAAAAAAAATATGACCAAGCCTGGCAAAAGCATCAATCAAAATTGGTAGTTAAAAAGTGATTTAAGTTTTTGTTTTCAAATGATTTAGCTAAATATGACTCGCTGTCTACTTTATCTTCTCATTATTTACTTTCCTTTCTGTTATTTATTGTTTTGAAAAAAAAGTAGCAAATTGAGAAATAACTTGAAACCATGAATGTCCCAGCCCGAAGGCAAGCCGATGTTTAGATACATATGAAGTTAGGCCCAGGGAAGTTGCCGTGTTAAAAAAAAGTAACTAATAATAATAATAATATTAATGATAATGGTAAAAAAGAAAATCATTTCCAGGGAACACCTAAAACTTAATATTTCTTGTTCAATTCAAATCATATTTTGTTTAATTAAATTAAGAATTTGTTTAGCTAAGAAAGAAGGGAAATTGTGAGCTATTTATATATTTTATCCACGAAACTTATGCAATTCTTAAATGTGTAGAATTCCGCGCAGAGAGAATCACGCTATGCTACAAAATGTAATAATAATAAAGAGTATATAATCTTTAAAACCTATTTGATAAAAAATAAACTTTGACAATTAGATATTTTAATTGGAATAGTAGTTATAGGAAATAAGAATTCTTAATTTGAGAGTGTGACTTATTTGTATTATGAGAATATAAAAAAAATAGTTGAGAGACTATAAAATACTTCATCATTATCTGTCCACAAACCGTATAAAGAATTAAAAAATAAATTCAATTATAATGAATTAATAATAATTAATAGTCAAAATAGTAATATCATTTTGTATATCATTTAAATTACCTGTTGAGAGGATAATATAAATGCAATTGGGTTGAACTTCAATGAATACTAAAAGTTGAAGAATGATATTGTTTCAAAACAAATAAAAAAAAAGATGTGGAACAGATCTGATCTATGTATAAATATTAATTATTAAGATTATATCAATTTTGAAGTAGATGACCTAATTCATACCACTGATTTTAATTTGGAGAATTTATTGTATTAATATTAAATCAAGAGTAAAATATAAAAAATAATAATAATGAGGTAAAAATTTATATGAAAAATATATTTTGAAAAAAAGGGGTCAAATTAAGTTGTTTTTTGAAAATTGAAATGAATAATTTAGAAGGGTCGTGTGTTTTGTTCAATGTGTTCAAATTTTCATTTCACTTAAGGATCACCAGTGTAAAGGAGGGTACACTCCCCCTTATCATAATATATTATGTGTACCATACTTTGTTGAAGGATAGAAATCCTCGCGCTCTTTCTCATAAGTCCTTTTGTTTAATAAAATATTGTAAACGTCATTTATGTAGTGTTATAATTCAAATACTTGTGAGCCGGGGTAATTAACGGACGAGCTTCAGGGGTGAAGGCCTAATGAGATAAGGATATTAGGTATCTAATGGGCAGAAAAATGGTCTGTCATGGGTTTAATATTGAATATAAGCATCGTGAAATAGGTTGGATAGGCACGCGTTAATAGTATTGCCGAGCACTCTTCGAGAGATATATGATATTGGAGAAAATACTTCATAATGTAAGTATGAAATATTATGATTTGTAGAGCCACGTGACATTTTAACGTTGAGAGACAATAATTAATTATACTTATTAAAAGCCTATTGATTTGACATGTAAGAAAGGGGTAAATTAAGAAAACGGTTTGTGTCTAGAAACTAAATAATTGCCAGCTAATTATAATTTTGATTTTTACCCTGATCCTCCATTTGACCTTGACGATCATGATATCTAAGCTGAAATTGTACGCGCTATTCTATATTTATATTTAAGCATACAAAAAATTCTTTTGAGCCAATTGCTTGATGTATCAAACCTTAATTAACTAGCTTAAAGTAAAATAAATATAAGAACGCTTCAATATACCCTCTTTTATAATTCCTTGTAAGTCCTTATACTAAACATTTTTGGTCATATTATTATGTATAATTCAAGTATATATACTATATAATTAGTATAAGTATATAATATAAATTAAGGTTAATTTATGAATATAATATATTTTATTATAATATTTATATTACTATTATCTATTATTTGACATTGAGCGAGTGGATAAGATATAATTATTCTTTATAACTTTTTCAAATTTACTCGTGTAATAGAGTAAATAAAGACTTGATTTGAATAACTAATTAATTTATTAATAATTAAATTTGTTTTAATTATATTTTATTATATTTTATTAATTTAGTATATATATGAATATAACATATTAATTATTATTATCTATTATTTTATTATTTATTATTGATGTTGATTATTATATTAATTATATAGTTACTAATTTATATTATTATTTTATTATTATTATTTACTACTAAAATTATCAATTGATCAAAATTACTTATTTCAGATTTCAAATAAATTAGGCAAAGTTCATAATGACTTGTTCAAAATGTCAATCGGTCATAATCGTCGAAATTTGCCGATGACGATGATGATGAAGACTCTTTAAAAAAAAATATGCCGACCTTCTTTGCCGGGACCCTGATTGACGATGGAGCAATGACGATAATCGTCTACTACACCATCGAAACAAAATAATAAATATAATATTATATAATTACTATTATAATATACTATATATAATATATACATCTATATATATAAAAAGTAGATATGAAATATATATTTAATATATTTAGATAGTATATATATAATATTAACATTATCTACAATAATATATTATTCTATAAATATATTAAATATTTATATATGATATAATATATATGTTCTGGATATCATTTGAAGTAAACAGACCTAATGGTCGCACCGGTTATACGTTATTATTTCTGGGGCACCTAATTGGCGAATTGATAATACTCGGTTTTTTAAGAACAAGAATATATATATTCTTTTTTCTTACAAATAATATTTCAGTCTCAAGCGGCATAGAGAAAAATTAGTTTAGTTATTTTAATAGGCTAAGAACGTCTTGTCTATTTGGATTCTAGAAGTTCACACAGAACTTTAAATAATTTATTAATTTATAGAATTATATAATATATTATATATATATTAGTTATAAGATATATAATAATATATCTTATATATATTATATAATAAGTATATATATATAATATTATTCGTTATATATATATATAATATATAGGTATATATATATATATAATTATATATATATTACATAGTTTATTATATATAATATATATAGTAACTATGCTTATAATATAATTATATATTAATATTAATATATATAATAGAAAGTACAACCTATATTGATTATACTGAAACATAAACTTATTGGCTTATTGAAATTGTATAGATATTGAATTATATATATAGGGTCATATATAGTGATATAGTATATCTATATAAACGTAGTATAGTATTAAGTATAATTTTGATACCAATTATATATATATATATATTAATCCATACTTATTATATATATAATCTATTAATATATATATGGGTGACTATATAAACATTAATATTAATATATATTATTTAATTATTTTTCATTATATTATATATTATTTTATTTATATTTTTATAATAAGTCTTAATTATTATATAGAAATATGATTATTATTTTATAATATAATATATATTATAGATAGTTATATTAAATTTGCTTTAACTATTAAATATAATTTATTTTTTATATTAGTATAATAATAATCTATACCTATAAATATATAAATATAATATATAAGGTAGCTTACTGAATACTATACAATTAACCAATTAGACTACAATATATAATATATATATAGGTATATATATATATATATATATATATATATTAATTATCTAATGGTATTTATATTAAATTATTTTAATATTGGTTAAATAAATATTAATATATATAGAATAATATAATATATGTGATTTATATATAAAATATAAATTATAAATATATATTAGTATATATATATAGTAGTATATATATATGTGATATATTCACGTGAATTTAAAATTTTAATATAATAATAACTTTAATAAATATATTAGTTATATATAATAATATCATATTTTATATATAAAAGATAGTATATATATATTAGAAAAATAAACAATATTAATATAATATATAATTATATTACTATAATCAGATTATAGCAAACATAGTATGACTATATATATATGATACTATATATTTATTTATTATAATATATATATATATATATTACCCTATATATATATAGAGCGATGATATTAATTAATATATATCATATATAAGTGTATATCAATGGATATATATTATATATATATATAATATATATGATAATACTTAATATATACTCTTATATATATATATATATATATATTACAGATAATGTAATATGTATAATATATATATAGCTAAGGAGTATTATATAATCTAATATACTAATATTATGTATATACATATTTATAATATCATATATATATTATATATTATACATATTATTCTATATATTTAAACCTAATAGATATTCAATATTAATCTATTATTATATTATTAATAACAGACACTTATTCCCCCGCATAAAGCCGGGGAGTAGTGGTGACGTGCACGCCTTCCCTAATAAAATTTTCCTATATCAAATACTCGCCACTCACCAAACACCTCCTCCATTCCCATTCTATCTCTCGCCACACCCTACTACCTTCCTCCATCCTCATCCCTCTCTCTTTCCAGCATATTTCCTTTTTTACCATCCACTGAAAATGTCATGCGAAATGAGGCCTTTGGTCTTCTTTCTAATCCCCATCTCCTCTTAAGAATAGGTAGGGCACCCTCTGCTCACCTCCATTCTTCTCCAGATGTCCAAGACCAATCTTACATTCCGTAACTTTAGTCCCGCTTCATTCTCACCAAACCATTCTCCAATAAATCTCTCATCTTCATTACCGCCTATGTTCCTAATCCCTCTCTCTTTTACCCAAACCCCCCACAATATCCCGCCTCTCAACCCTTATCATCTCAAAACACCCTCCAATTTCTTCTTGGACCTAGCTCTTCAACCCCATGTTTCACACCCATTAGTACTACGAATAGGCCACCGCTGGAACACACAAATTTTTTCAAAACATACTCATCTTAAGTTTATGTGAATAAATCCCACCCACACAGTCCCCCCCTTTCCATAATCCCCTCAAACCACTCAATGCTCCCTTTATTTCATTTTCCCCTCATTCCTTCTCGCCTCTACTCTGTGATCATATCCTCTGTCCTTCATCCCCCTTCCCTTCCATACAAATCATCACTAAATAATTCTGAAAACCTTTAACTATCCTTCTAATACTAAAACACCCACGTCCTACTACTATATCCTCTCACCCGCATCCCCCCCACTCATCTGTTTCCTTCCTCTCAACACTAAACCTTTACTTTTAAAACACTGGATTTATCTTAAGACTGCCTTTTTATTGTTCCAGCACACTCTCATCAACTCCTTCACCAAATACTTACAGCCTTTCTGAAATCCTTCGAGCACAAAGGTAGTAATCAATACCGCAAATAGTATCATTGTTCATTCCATCTATCAACCCTTGATGTCCATTCAAGTTTCCACCCTCCACCATCCATCTACATCATTCCTTACTGGCAAAACACTCTCCAATAAAATGAGTTGAAAAGCCACGGATGACATAACGACATCAACTGATCTCACCCTCTCTCCACTAGCACAAAACATCTCACTTTCCCACCTCACTAATAGTCTACTCAGCCCACATTCTGGCCTATTCACTATAAAAGGCCTAACAAGGAGTACCTTTATACCTTATGAATGAGTCACCGTCTTCGTCAGCGGGGATTTTCGAACGTTGGACTCCCGCGTTGCTGAGTTAACAACAACCGGATCCTCTAACCACAGGCCATTCACGCTCCCAAAAAAAGACGCTTTCAAACGTAGTTTTAAAGCACCCGGTTTTCTCTCATCCCATAAGTGTTGTGCTGAAGTAACTCAAAGGAGCCATGGCCCCCATTATAATGTAAGCTGAGTCACAGAAGCATATATAATATATATATAATATAGACTATATATATATATTATATATATAGGTTATATATATATTATATTATAATAGTATATATATATAGTTATATAAGAGATACTATATATATTATAGTACCAAAAATCCACAGTCTGCATGAATAATAGTTTAGAATATATTTATATATTATATTTTTTTATATATGTTATGTATAATATATATAAAAGTATAATATATATATATTATGATTTTAGTGATATATATGATAGTATATATAAAAGTAATAAATATATATAATATATTATATATATATATAATATATATTATTTATTAATATATTATATATTATATAGTTATATGTACTCATATATGATACTATACGAGTATTTATATAGTTGATACTGGCATTATTTATATATATATATTATATTATATCAAATTTATTATATATTATATATATATATACTATATATAATCATATATATATTGATAAAATAATAATATTTATAATAATCTAAATTAATATACGTTATATATTAAAAAATGCAAATTTATATTATTATTATTTTTATAATAGATAATAAAATTATATTTATATATACTTAGCTATATTTAAACAGCATATAATTACATAATATAGTAAATATATTATTTATTAATATTAAATAGTGCTATATATATATATATATATACTGAACTGAATTAATATTATAACTATATAATATATTTATTTGTTGAGTGATCGATCTGAATTATATATAAATTTATATATAGTATAACTAATTATCCTATATATTATATATATATAAATTATATACTATATATACGATATGGTCAATGTATATATATATATATATTATATAATATTATTATTATATATATTATTATATATATATAGAATATTATTATATATATATATATAAAATATTATATATTATATGGTTATAACTTTTTTATTCTTATTTATTGATTTCTATTTAAATATACTATTATATAATACTATAGTCACTTAGTATATATATATAGTAGTTTTTTATATATAATAGTATATATATTATATATATTTATAAGTATTATATATATATATATCATATATATATATATATATATCACTATATATGATATTATAATTATTATATTATCATATTATATATTAATATATAATTATATAATATGTTATATATAATAGTATATATAATAATAGTATATATATATCATATAATGATATTTATATATATATATATACGATATATATATATAGTATATAACTTATAATAATATTATATTATTATATACATATTTATATAATCTGATCACTGCAATAATAATTATATATATATATATATATATATATATATATATATATATAGATATATATATATAAATATATATAGTATATATATAATATATAATTATATATTATAATATATATATATAGTATATATATATATACTTATAACCTGAAATGTGGCTCTGAAGAAGAGTGTCCCCTTAAGTTTTCGTCGATTGAAATTTTTAACAAAATGAATAGATTTACGGAATATATATTATAGTAAAGTAAGATATCCCAATACGATATATAGTAATAATTCTATACTTATAATATATAATACTATATAATATATATATATATTATAATATCATAATAATACCCAGTAGGTATATTCATGATATAAGTTATTAATATATATATATACTAATTTTATTATAATATAAATATATATATAATATATATATATATAATTTATATATATAATATATATATAAGATTATATATATTATTTATATATATAATATATATATATATATATATATAATATTATATATATATTATATAATATATATAATATATATTATACTAATATATTTGGTTTGTGGGTTGAGTATATATATATATATATTTGGTTTGTGGGTGACGTTGATGGATTACTATTTTGCCAGACGTTTCCGTGCGAAAAGGAGAAAGTAAATTTGGTAATGAGTTTTTTAAGATTTTTTTTTTTACATCTCAGTATTTGGTTTTTCACTTTTATTTTTATTATGCAAATTTATACAGTTTTATTTATATCTTATATGAAAAAGTCTGCAAAAGAAATTCCGCCATTGGGAATATTATATATCGTCCCATGCTGGTTCAAAGTCCATATAAAGGAATAGAGTTCACAGGACAGGCCTAGGAAGCCAGTTTTTTATCTGTACGGAATTTTCTTGGAATTGTTGGCACATTATTCCCTACTGACTGAAGCCTGTAGCTGACTGACAGGCAGATAGTGCCTTAGTACAAACCTGTAAAATCCCATTCAAATTAGAGTAGGAATATTTTTTTTTTTTTTTTTTTTTAGTGGTACTTTTAAATCAAGATCTAAATTTTTTGAGTGTGTTTTTTCAACAACAATTGATTTGATTTCCAATAACGTATTTTTTCCACAGCCCGTCAAGAAATTTCAGACTACATTCTGTTCATCAAAATGAGATTTGTCATTTGCTTACAAATATTGCGTATGCCTATCCTGTCCTTACCTGGGAGATGATACAATGATTTACACCTCAATGGGCTTAGCGCAATATTCGTCTTTATAAAGTTCAAAAATATCCTCTTCCAAAGTCATCAAACTTTACATTGGTATGTAAACTGAGAGAGAAGAATTCACATGTCATTTGTAGGAGCTAGCATCCAACATTCAACAGGGTCGGGGTGAATAGGATGTATATTATGGGGTTGGTGCAGTGGGGTGCGGTGTGGAGAGGTGCAGTGCGATGAGAGACACAATTTTTGGGTCTTTTTTCGGTGCAGTTTTAAAAATAAAGGAATGGTTAAGAGTGATGCACTGATTTTTGATCTTAGAGTGGTGCTGTCCGGAATACTGCGGTAATAGACCAACCCAACTAATAAATTATTATGACTATTATTATTATTATTATTATTATTATTATTATTATTATTATAATTATTATTATTTTATTATTATTATTATTATTATTATTATTATTATTATTATTATTATTATTATTATTATTATTATTATTATTATTATTATTATTATTATTATTTTTTGTATTTAAATTCTTTATTTTATTTTAATATTATTGGTTCTGAAAGTAATTATTATTATACTTATTTTATTATTGATTTCTATTATTAATTTATTTCTATTATTTTTATTTTAATTTGTTAATTATAATTATATTAGTTCTTTTTTTATATTATTTATTATTATTATAATTATTCTTTATTATTATTAAATTATTTTTACCTTTTTAAAGTTGTTGCATTATTTTATTATTATTATTATTATTATTATTATTATTATTATTATTATTATTATTATTATTATTATTATTATTATTATTATTATTATTATTATTATTATTATTATCATTATTAATTATTATATTATTTATTATCTACGAATGTTTGCAATTATTATTATAATGAATTGATTTATTATTTTATTATATTGTTATTATTATTATTATTATTATTATGTATTGATTATTATTTTATTCTTATTATTATTATTTTATTATTATTATTTATTAGTTGATTATTATTATATTATTTTTTAATTATTATTGTTATTAATGTTGCAATCATTAATATTATTAATTATTATTGATTATTATTATTATTATTATTTTATTATTATTATTATTATTATTATTATATAATTATTAATTATTTATTCATTATTATTATTATTATGACCATGTATTATTATTAATATTAATTATTATTTGATTTTATTATTTATTATTTATGTAATTATTTTGATTATTATTATCATTATTATTTAATTATTATTATTATTATTATTCATTATTAATTTTATTATTATTATTATAATTATTATTATCATTATTATTATTATTTATTATTATTATTATTATTATTATTATTATTATTATTATTATTATTATTATTATTATTATTATTATTATTATTATTATTATTATTATTATTATTATTATTTATTAATTATTATTATTATTTATTATTACTGGTTAAATTTCTGAGTCTCCAAAAATCAACTAAGCAAACATTTTTTTTTATGAAATTACCTTTTCCAAGAACTCATGTTTGCTTTTTTTTCTTTTCTTTTTTTTACCTGATTCTATGTTGTCTTTGAATTATAATGATCTGGTCCTCTGTGCTTGAGGAGAATGTCAGCTGGTAAAGGGAATTTTTTCTTCATGCATTATTATTTTATTATTATTATTATTATTATTATTATTATTATTATTATTATTATTATTATTATTATTATTATTATTATTATTATTATTATTATTATTATTATTATTATTATTATATTATTATTATTATGTATTATTATTATTATTGATTATTATTATTATTATTATTATTATTATTATTATTATTATAATTATTATTATTATTGAAAATAGAAGAAATAACTTTTTGTCTTGCTTTGAAAGCATTAATTATTTCCTAATTGCTTCTGTGTAGAAAGCAAAGAAAAATAATATCATTTCCTTCAAACTTTGCTTTTGCTACCTTGAAATCTCTGTTTTCAAACTGATCTACTTGCATTGCAGAGAAAATTAATATTTTTTAAATACGAGGATTTTTTTATTTCTTGTAGCGTTTCTGTCAATTTAGATGAGAAATTACATCCAGAAAAGTAGCAAGTATTAATATAGTTTAGTTGAATAGTTTTAATAGTAAATTCTAGTAGCTGTTTAAAGTGGAGAATCACGTTGTCTTTGATAGATGCGACTGAAAACAGATGGCATCAAGAGGTTGCAAATTTCTGGCAGACGCATTTTGTTACTAAATTTATAAAGACGCGAGCAAAAGGTATCCTGTTGAATACTTGCTAAATGTGTGAGGGGCTATAATGTATATTGATTTGGGCATTGTCTGTATGGGACAGACAAGAAATGGGCTACCTCATTTACCTGCAAACTTGCAAAGGGCTAAGAAAGGTAATATAGTATAGTATATATAATATATATATATATATATGTTATATATATAGTATATATATTATTATATATATACTATATATATATATAGTATATATGCATGATATATATATAATAGTATTATATATACATATAATGATATTTTTTTATAAATTAGTATAGTACTTATATATATTAATATAATATTATATATATATATATATATATATATATATATATTATATTATTATATATATATATATAAGTATATAATAATTATATATATGATATATATATATATCATATATATATATATAATTATATATATATTATATAATATATAGTATATATATATGATATATATATTATTTATATATATTATAGATCTATATATATTCTATAGTATAAAATCTATATTTACTTTTTTATTGAGAGTATGTGGGTTTTAACGCAGCCCCTCGCTGATGATAAAGCAGGTATGTTAATATTCCGAGACAGATGTTGTAAAAAGGGAACCCGTTTACATTGAAAGATTATTCTTCCAGAATAGTGAATTTTCGGAAGTAAAACGGGGGTTTCCTTTTTAGAGATATGCGTGGGTCGGGTGGCTAAAACTGCCTTACATCAGGGACGGATGTGGTTCAAAAACGCATTCTCAATAAAAAGTGAAAATATACGGAATTTATATATAACAGTATATTAAAGTGCGTATTACTTAGGCATGATTTCTAATATATATTGATTTATATATTATATATAGTATATATATTATATTTATATTATATACTATTAGTATATATATATATTATATATATATATATATATATATATATATTACATATATGAGCATATATGACATATATATATAGATAGAAATTTAGATAAGGAATAAATATATTTTTATGTATATATATAGTATATATATAGGTATATATATTATATATATATATATATATATATTATATATATATATATATATAACTAATTATATATGACTATATTCTATACTATTATATTTATATATGTTAATATTATATATATTTTATATATATATATTTTACTATATATATATAATATATATATATATATAGTATATATATTTATATATATATATTATATATATTATATATCTTATATATGTATAGTATAGTATTATATTATATAATTATATTATATATATATTATATATATATTATATATTTATTATATTTACTATAGCATATATAGTAATTATATATATATATAAGTATATATTATATATTATGATATATAGTATGATTATTATATATATTATTATATATAGATATTATATATATATAGTATTTATTGTTTTGCTGGTCAAATTTTGATTGTATGGAATCTTTAGATAAAAGTTTTGAATTTATGTATAAGTTTTTATATAATGGTGAGAATATCTACAAATTTGTATAATTTTTTTTTCGTTCGGCAGGTTGGATGGAGGGGATAAAATAGAGCATAAGAATTGCAATACAGAATTTTGGAGAGTAGCAATGGACTACTGCCAGCAATTGACATTATCTGTTTGGTGACCGGTTCCAAGGGCGTTAGGTGGGGCAAATTCGCGCTGATTATATATCCACCTTCCGTCATCATTGCCAAGTGCCACAATCTCCTGAGCTCCCTGTAAGCGCCCATTCCTCAAAGGAAAGGACAGACTATATTTCAGAAGAAAGCAGAATCAGAAGACAGATGAAGTCGTTGATGCCTGAATATAGTGTAGCTGAGGAGAGAGACCCATATTTCCCCAACTAAGAAGATATCAACGACTGTGAATCAGAGATTTGTGTCTACAGGTCCATTGCCGAGATTTGACGTCGAAACAAGCGGGGAACGTTTTATTACTGAAGGTGTGAAGTTAAAGTCAGAGAAAACGCACACTTTTTTCAAACTTTTCTTCACGAGTCAAGATGGGCTTTGCTTTTGCCACAATGTGACAGTTTTTTTTTAGGCACTTGGAATTGTCTGTAACCCCTGATAGTGGAGTCTCAAAGCTGTGCTTTCATAAAGGGAACATGTTCGCATCTCTGCTTGGCTCACTCGGTGCACTAAAAGAAGACAGCAGGTGAAGTTATTGCTAAGTGCCTTGAAACATGAAGAACGCAATTAGAAAGTTGTCGGAGATTTAAAAATGGTGGCATTTTTGATGGGTCTACAACTCTAAGGCGGCCTTACCAAGTTTCGATGTTACCTTTGTCTCTGAGACAGCAGGGCCTCCGCAGAGCATTACCAAAGGCTGGATTTGCCACAAGCGGATCCGAAAGTTCAGTATAGGAGTGAACAGATCAAATGGGAATTCTCCCTGACCCCCAGAAATATTGTTTCCCTCATCCACTACACATAAAAATTCATAGCCTTATGAAACAGTTTATCAGCTCTTAGATAAGTGAGTCTTCAGCCTTCCCACCTGCAGGCTTCCTCCTAGCTGTCTGAGGGAAATGTCAAAGCCGGTGTCTTCGTCGGACCACAAATAAAAAAGATCATAGACTGCAAGGAATTCCCGAAGAAGATGACTAGGAATGAAAAAGCAGCTTGGAACAGCTTTGTTGCAGTGGTTCGTGGCTTCCTTGGGAATCACAAGGCCGAAAACTGTGAGGAACTTGTTGAGACCTTGGTCAGGAACTACAGCAAAATGTGCTGCAGGATGTCCCTCAAAGTCCATATCCTTGATGCTCATCTTGCTAAATTTAAGGAAAACACGAGAGCGTACTCAGAGGAGCAAAGACCATATAACGAAAATAGAAAAAGAAAATGTTATCTTCCTATATAAACTGTGATAGGTCTTTCATATGTAAATTTGGACAATAATACTGTAATTCATATAAAACTTTATTTCATCAAGGTAAATATGGAATGATCAGAAGATGCAGGTAATAGTTTAGTAAAAATGTCTTTTTACTTATAACACGATTAGAACAACTTAAATTATAGATAGAGATAAAACAGAATTAAAGTAGAACATAATTTAGGAAAAAAAGTAGAAAGTGAACTTCCTGAAAAGAGGAAAAATAACTAAAATTAATATTAGGTCAAAAAATTTCAACAACAAATTATAAACACATAATTTGTTGCTACTTTGGTAAAAGAAATATTCCACAATCTTATTATTATTATTATTATTATTATTATTATTATTATTATTATTATTATTATTATTATTATTATTATTATTATTATTATTATTATTATTATTATTATTATTATTATTATTATTATTATTATTATTATTATTATTATTATTATTATTATTTATTATTATTATTATTATAATTATTATTATTATTATTATTATTATTATTATTATTATTATTATTATTATTATTAATAAAATATATTTTAATTACTTACACGTAATATTTATCAAGTAGAATGAATTTAGAAGCAGTTGTTCAGTAGTACTTCCATATATTTAAATAGTTACATAAATTAACATATTAATGTTTTAACAAATTAAGAACTAAATTCCTTTCACTTAATATATATATATAGTATATATATATAAAAAAATATTTTTTATTATATATATATTTTATATATATATATATATATATATATATATATATATATATATATATATATATATATATATATATATATATATATATATATATTATATATATATTATTAATAGTTATAGCATATATATATATTATTATTATATATTATTATTATTATATATATATTATTATTATTATATAAACATATATATATTATATTATTATATATATATATTATTATATTAATAGTTATATTGGCTATTATATTATATACATACTACAATATTATTACATACACATACATACTCCTATTCTATACACATATTACACATAGCTGGCTGGCAATACTACACATTGAAGAATAGCTGGCTACACACAATACATGGTTTATTATTACATATTATTATTATTATTATTATTAATTAATACATTACTACATATATATTGAAGGTTATTGGTTACTACATTATATATACATATGTTATGATATATTATATATTATTACATATACATATATAGTATACATTTAAAAATTATAAGTACTGATTGATAATAAATTTTAAATATTACATACCAAGGATGTCATTAAAATGTGTTATTATTATTATTATATTACATATATATATATATATATATACATATATATATTATTATATTATTATATATTACTGGGTATGCGTGTTTTTTAACACTTTAGAGAAGCTTCCAATATAACACGTCACGTCACGTCACGTCACGTCACGTCAGCTTTCCGTACCTGAAGAAGTAGACAAGAAATTTTTCGTCCTCAGGACAACCAAAGCATCGTCCGTTTTCTTATATATCAATTTATTATAATTAAATTTAGTTTGATGAAATTATAAATTGCATATATATATAGTATATATATAGGGTTATATATATATATATATATATATATATATATATATATATATATATGTTGTTATATAGGTATAAGTATATATATATATATATATATATATATACAGTATATACATATATATTAATATTTTGGAGCATACAATATTATTATTATTATTATTATATACATATATATTATTATTATTATTATTAATATTATATATATATATTATTATTATTATTATTATTATTATTATATATATATATATATACATTATACATATTACACATTATTATTATTATTATACATATATATTATATTATATATTATTATTATTATTATTATTATATTATATATTATTATATATATTATTATTACATATATTATTATTACATACGTTCAACAAAGCATGTAATAACGCACCACACAAGACGTTTCAAAGAAAAGAAATCATATAATGAGAAGGTAAAGAATTAACTGCCTTCTCTCTGGGATTGAACCACCGCATGTTGCGCGTGAGGACAATATATGCCCGGTGCTATACAACTGAGCCATCCTCCAACCCATAAAAGTTGGTTTCAAGAACAGTTATAAAGCAACCGGTTCCCGTCAAGGTGACATCACCAGGTGTCCAACCTGTCCTATTCTCGTTCTTATATTTAGATGTTAAATACAGACAATAATCGCAATTACATATTGTCCTCACAAGCAACATGCGGTGGTTCAACCCAGACGGCAGTTAATCCTCAATCTCCTAATATACATGTCCTTCTTTAACATACATACATATTATTGTTATTATATTGTCATATTATTATATTATTATTATTATTATTATTATTACATATTAAGTTATTATTATTATTATGTTATTATTATACATACATATATATATATATATATATATATATATATATTATTATTATTATTATTATTATTACATACATACGTATTATTATTATTATAAATTTATATATTGCATTCTTATCATTATCATTATTATTATTATTACTTATATTATTATTACATATTATTATTATATTATATTATTATTATTATTATTATTATTATATATTATATAATATATATATATATATATATATATATATATATATATATAAAGTGTTTAAAAGCGCTTGCAAATAAATCAATTGAGGGTGAACAATATGAAGCTGAACAAAATCTGGACACAAATGAAGGAAGAGTTTGTTGTGCAAAAAATGTATGTGGATGTGCTAAAGTAGGAAGTAAGAATGTTAACAGTGAGGGGTGGAATGAAGAGGTGAGGCAAGTGGTTAAAAGTAAATAAAGAAGCGTGGTTGAATGTACTAAAAACCAATTATGAGGTTTCAAAAGGAAAGTGAATGGAATTATATAAGGAGGAAAAGAGAATACTATAAGATGCATACGTAGAAGGAAAAAAAAGAAGTAAAGGAGGATGAATAGGGACTTACAAGGGAATAGAAAGCTCTTCTGGAAGTCAGCGCGAAAGGATAAGAATGAGAATAAGGAAAATCTTCATATAATAATGAATGGGGATGGTGCTTTCGTAATTGATGAATTGGATGTGAGGAGGGTATGGAGGCAACAATCAGAAAATCTGCATAACATTGGCGGTAATGAAGAGGTGATATTGAATATATGTGGGTTTGATAGTGCAGGAAGAAATAGGTATTTTGGGGATGAGATAATTAAAAAGGTGGAGGTAATGGGTAGAGCGAGAAAGTTGAAGAATGGTAATTCTGCAGGCATAGATGGAATTATTGGTGGAATGATCAAGAATAGAGGCGAGATGATGATTGGATTAATTTGGAAGTTGTGTAACAAAGCTTTTATGGAAGGTATAGTTCCGAAGGATTGGAGGAGAGCAGTAATAGTATCCTTTCATAAGAGTTAGGGGAAGATAAGTTGAACTGTAGGAACTACAGGAGAATTAGTTTATTGAGTATTGTGGGAAGATATATGCTGGAATTTTGGTCGAAAGAGCACGTCGAGTAACCGAGGAACTGATTGGTGAATAACAAGGTGAATTTATAGGTGGTAGAGGCTGATTGGCCAAATTTTTACATTGAAGCAAATAATTGAGAAAATGAGAGAGAAGAAGAAGAAGAATGAATTATATTTAGGATTTATGGAACTGCAACAGGAGTATGATAGGATTATTAGGAAAGCTCTATGACATTTGTTAGTGATATATGGTGTTGGTGGTAGGCTTCTGAATGGAATCAAAAGTATGTATGACGATGGTGAAGCGTGTGTTAGAATGATGAGAGTGGAACACAGTGGAGGGTGCCCTACTTATTATAGCGGATGATTTGGTTTTATGTTGCGAATCTGAAGAGAGTTTGAGAGGCTTGCTAGAGAGGTTTGGCAGGGTGTGTACAAGGAAGGGTTTGAAAATAAATGTAGATTAGAGTAAGGTGATAGCAGTGAGTGAAGTGAGTCTTTGGTGTGAAATGTTAGATGGTGAGAAACTGGAAGAAGTGTCTAAGTTTAAATATTTAGGATATATGTTGAATGAAAAGGGAACAGATGATGCAGAGTGTAGTAGGAAAGTTGTGAATAGTATTAAGGTGCCTGGTGCAATTAAATCCTTGGTGGATGTAAAGGGACTAGGTCTTGAGTGCGCAAGGGTTTTGCATAAGGGTATGTTGTTACCTATATTAATGCATTGTAGTGAAACTATGGATTGGAATAAGAGTTATAGATCTTTGGTGTGTTGTGAAGAAATGCGTAAATGACAGTAAAAAAGAGAGTACATTGACATGGTTTGTTCGTATGGAAAGGATGGATGAGAGTCGGTTGGTTATATGGATGTATAGTGGAAAGCGTGAAGGGAATCAACCGGCTGGGAGACCGAAGGAAAAAGTGGAATGAGTCAGTGAAGGAATGCCTGAAGGAGAGGAATGTGAGTTTGGAAGAGGCAAGAAGAAAGGTGCATAATAGGAGTGAATGGCATGGTTTTATGAGAGGGTTTGGTTGTGGGTCTCGCCAAGGGATGAACCCCACATTGACGAGATACCACAGTGAGGGACTGTCGCAGTCTCGTGAAACTCTATGGTGGATTTTTCTTACTGGGACGAGTTCTCATTTAAGGATATAAAGGGTGTGGTAAAGGAGGACTTTCTTTTCGACTTGCGTCATGTTCTTCTGCTACTTTTCTGTTTCCTGTGTATGTTACACACCTCACAGCTAATCTGGGGAAAGGAGTTGTATGATATATATATATATATATATATATATATATATATATATATATATATATATATATATATATATATATATATATATATATATATATATATATTGAAGTGGTAAATGAAAAACGCAAAGCGTTTCACGATATCGTTGAAAACGGTTAAACAGACCCAATCGAGGGGCTTGAACGAAGTACCG
>JABUQX010012201.1:0-12500 GCA_015478945.1 Trachelipus rathkii
GAGTTCAGAGAGATCAGCCGCCGGTCCCCGCCCCCTCGGAAATTCCCGCGCTCGGTCTTCTGACGCCTCATATAGCATCTCATCAAACATTCGAATGAGAAGATTGGACAGTAAGTAGGCCAGGCGGTGGATGTTCGATGACTTGTGTGTCTAAGTCGTAAGCCAACAGAATGAAGTCAGCTCAAGCAAACATGTTCATGCAAATCCACAAGAGCAGCCCGTAGGGCTTGGTGAGTGAACTTACATATAGGTGAGATGGTCAAAGTCCTATAAGCAGTTGGTTGCTATGCAGATTCAAAAGCACCTATGTATGAGATTGAAGGTCTACATCTAAAAGAATTTAAAACTGATAGGCTACAAGTTCATGCCGAAGCAACATCTGGCTTGCAAGCTTTAAGTAACTTATGAAGTAACATTCAGGTTTAAGCCTTAATAATTACTGTAACTAAACACCAACCGAGTTGACTAGGGTAAAATATACTAAAATGATACCCAACAGGCATCCATATAGCGTATTCAATCCTTTTCTTAATTGTTGCATAAAGTCAAGCTACTCAATACCTCCTGTGCAACCATTCAAAATTGTAATCAACTCCTGTGTGTACTGAAGTGAATGCCTTTCTTCCGTTTTTTTTTATTGCTAAGCCCCTGGTTTCCCCTCCGTGCTCTACTATTGATTGAATTCAATGGTCTCTGTACTTATATAGTGTAAATATTTGTAGACTTGTTTCATGTCCCCTCTAAGAAATCGCCTTTCTACAGAAATAATTCCTAAACTCCTTCAGCTTCTCCTCATAGCTCTTACTGCTCAAACCCAGAAAGTCATCCTTGCTGCTCCTGCGTTGCACTCTCTCTAAGCATATCTATAGTCTTTCTTTAATAGAAGGGGCCCAAACTTGTGCACAATACTCTAATACTGGCGTAACATTGCTATTTCGATACACGTTTACTTATATAGGCTTCTTGTGCTCTTATAGAACAGCATTACGATTTTTTTATTTATGCCCGAACATCTATTTAGCTTTATGTCTTGCTTCCAAACACTGATTAGCTACTGTCAAAATTACTTCTTGTAATCACACCAAAATCCTTTTTCATGGTCCACAGACTCAAGCAATCAGCAGTTCATATCATATGTTAAAACTTTTTTTTGAGTAACCTATGTGAAGAACTTGCACTTTTTTACTATTAAACATTCATTTTGCCACTTATTTGCCCACGCCAAGAAGTTTATGAGATCATTTTTGAATTTTTATACTATCCTTCACTATTCCTAACTGAGGTAATGCCACTTTTTTATCATCTGCAAACTTAGAAACGTTACATTTATGTCCTTGGTCTAAATCTTTTATTTATAATATATAGATAGAAATAATATTATTATATATATATATATATATATATATATATTATAATATATATAGTATATTATATATAGTATATATATATATAGTATATAATATATTATTATACTATGAGGAACTGATAGTGGTCCCTGATGACAGTTCAGCTGATATCTGAGGGACACCACTTCCTGTAAGGCTATTTCCCCTCAATATTAATTGCCATTTTAGGCTGTACACACTGTTTTTCTATTCCACATACCACTCTTTAATCCAACCAATGTACCACCCACCTATACCATGCATTGCATAACTTCTTCATCGGCCGTATGTGGGAACCTTATCAAAAGTATGCTAAAGTCTAAATATATAATATCAAATGAATTTTAGCAAAGCTTTTGATAAGGTTTTGCCGATACATAAGCGCTGATGAATGTTATTGCATAGTCAAAGTAGGGATTCACCCCTTGGCCCAGGTGGACCACAACCATACCCCCTGACAAAACCCCACCATTCACTCCTATTAATGCACGCTTATTCTGCCAAACGTTACCATTTCTCTCCTCTCAGACAATCCTTTACGGAACTCAATCACTTTTTGCTTCAGTCTCCCAGCTGGCTGATTTCCCAGCACACTAACCATTATACATCGCTTAACCAACCAACTATCATCCATTGCCTTTCCTCATTGACCGAAAACCCATCTCAATGTATCTTTTCCTTTATTCTCCTCATTTACCCGCTTCTTCAGCACACGAGCAACTCTCTAATACATTCATTCCTGATTTTATCAATCTTCTCACATCTAACACGTCCTTAAGATTGTCCATCTAAACTACGTTTATACTTTAGATCTATAGCCTCTTATTCCAGACCATAGTCCACTACCATACATTAACACAGTTGACAACATACCTCATGCTAAACCCCTAGTGCACTCAGACTTAGTTCCTTTTACATTCACCAAGTATTTAAATTGCACCAGCCACCACTCTGCCATTCACAAACTTTTCTACTACCACTGCATGAATCCATTAACGCTTTTAATCGCAACATATATTCCTAATATATTTAAACCAGACAGCTTGTTCCGCAGCTGCTCACCATCTTAATATAACTTCCACACCGAGAACTGTTATTTCACAATACTAACCTTTACTCTTATCTACTGCGTTTATCTTTCAAAGCCCCTCCTTTGTCACACCCGCAAATCTCTCTACTCAATCTCTCTATAACTGTCTTCGATTCGCGCAAACAAACCAAATTATCGGTCGCATATAAATAGTTTATATATAGTCATTCTAAGACCATCTCTTGCCACCCCCACCTCTAGTTTTTTTCATCAGCCAATCCATATACAAATTGAATACCAAGGAGACATAACATATCCCAGCATTACTCCGTCTATTAATGATTAAGGCCAATGCACTTTCGAGCTCCATTTATTCTTTAACACGCTTCACTATCATCATATTTTAACTTTGATTCCATTCAAGATCTCAGTACATGCAATTTAGATGATTTCCCTAACAACCGTGCCATAGAGCTTTCCCTATTAATCTTATCATAGCGCTGTTTGGCAAATACATAAAATTTTTCTTCTAATGTCCTTCTCTCATTTTTCCTCAGTTCGATTTTGTTTCAATGTAAATATTTGATTCACACATCCTCTACGCATCACTGGTTATTAAATGCACCTTGTTGTTTGCTTCACTAATCAGTCGCTTCAGTTCACTTGGCCACTCTTTCGAACAGCAAAATAACCGAGCATATATCTTCCTATAACATTCAATAAACTAATTCATATATATATATAAAGTAACCATTATCCCCTTCCCCTTATATAAGGGTATTACTGCTCTCCTCCAATCCTCTGAACTATACCATAAATGCTTTGTTACACACTTCCAAATTTCTAATCATCACCATCTCGCCGTCCGTTCTTGATAAATTTCACCAGTAATTTGTTATCTATACCTGCAGATTTACCATTGCTTCAACTTTCTCACTCTACTTCATTACCTTCCTTACTAATGACCTCATCCCCAGAATACCTAATCCTTCTTGCCCATGCAAACCGGTCACGACATTTACTATACAGCTCTTCTTTACTGGCCAATGTTATGCATATTTTCGAAGTGTTCTTCCACACTCAGCCCTGTAGCATCCATTTCATTCAGTTACGAAGAGCACTCATGCCTTTCATGTATTCTAGCAAGATTCCCTTTTCTTTCTCATTGCTTAACGCCTTTTATATATATATAGTTATTAGGTATTTTATATATTTATATTATATAATATAGTATATTATATGTATATTAATAGTTTAGTTATATAGTATATATATATAATATATATAGTATATATATATATAGTGTATATATATGATTATATTATATTTATTATATTATACGGTATTTATATAGAATAATAATAGTATTATATATATATATTAAGTATGATATATATATATTGATATATATATTATATATATATATATATATATATAATATGTATATATATATTATATATCAGTGATATAGTAAATAAAAGTATAAATGCCCTCTAAAATGCTCCAAATGTGGGACAAAATGCCTCAGATAAATGCCCAGGGCCATTTGCCCAATTCCTTAAGTGCCAGGCATTTACCCATCCTAATATATATATATATATTATTAATATATATATATATATATATATATATTATATTATATATATATATATAATATATATATATATATATATATATATATATATATATATATATATATATATATATATATATATATATTATATATATATATATCCGGTATATATATATATATTTATATAATGGTGAAATACAAGTGGTATTTATAAATTGTACATTTGATTG
This sequence comes from Trachelipus rathkii, assembly GCA_015478945.1. Classification (NCBI taxonomy): domain Eukaryota; kingdom Metazoa; phylum Arthropoda; class Malacostraca; order Isopoda; family Trachelipodidae; genus Trachelipus; species Trachelipus rathkii. The sequence goes on from JABUQX010012201.1 coordinate 4,219, forward strand.
ACTTTTAAGTGTTATCAAACTTATCACAGGACAAAAATTATCAAATGAGATGATTGAAAATGCTGAAGAATGGCTGTTCTCAAGGTACCCTACATATATGGAATCTTATACCATATATAGAAATAAAGATGGTAAATCATTTCCAGTTTATTTTTTTTTGAAGATTCATATATAAAAGAAATATCACCTAAAAATTGGTGGCACATGGTGGAACTAAGAAATGAATCATCGAATAATTTAAATGCTGATTTCATAACCTTAGTTAAAAATCTTCAAAGCTGTCCTGCTAGTTCAGGATCAATAGAGAGGTTTTTTAGTACCTATGGTATAATCTGGTCAAAATTAAGAAACAAATTAGGAAAAGATAAATCTGAAAAATTAGTAAGAGTGTACAGATATCCAAGATGTTAATTAAAATAGTTACTAATACTACTAATAGGCATACAGTGCATATTATGTTAATAAATTTCATTATATGAAAAATAAAAAAATTTTCATTCCTATGTTCTATTAAGCAAAAAAATTACTTGAATTGTTATTAATGTTAAGGAATTTTTAGTTACAAAAAAATTTTCATCTGCATTTCTTTATTTCCACTTAAGCAATGATTAATTTAAAGAAAAATACTTTTCTTTATATATTTTGCTCATTAACCAATTTTGATATAGCGTCAGGCGGGGTGACTTGGACCACTTTAGGTATAACTTTATCTCCCGACTTTCCCCTAATGCACTTTTTGGAATTTTTTTTTCCTGAAATTCAAGGCCATATAGTAGGTAATAAGCACACAAAAAAAATAATAATGTAATTCTTAATAGTTATAAAAGGTTTATTAAAGTTTTAATAAAGCTCAATTCAGCCTGCCTTGGGAGGGGTGGAATCGGACACACGCATTGAGGGGTGGAATCGGAACCATCTGTTTATAATTCCTCTTTTAATTGTATAATTCAATTTTATATTTTTAATTTTTTAACTTAATATATGATTATTTGTTTGTTAAAGCTTTTTACATTTTTTAAAAAGTTGTTCAATAATGATAGCATAAAATTTTGAGAATAAAAATAAGGTGGTCCGATTCACACCTCTCCGCTCAAAAATTTGGACAACTTTTTGGAATTCGTATTTTTTGTATTAAATTTTCATTTTTTATTTTAATTGTTTACTTAATATAAGTAACTATTATTATTGTTTTATATTATTATATGTAATAAAAAGTTGCAATAATAATATGCCCAATTCACCCCACAATGGTGGTCCAATTCACCCCTCATCAATTTTTATGGTGGGGTGAATCGGACAAAGTTAGGCCCCGTGATTTTTTTAAACATTTTATAAGGTATCATTTCTGTTGCCAGTGTTAAAGCTGAGACATAACTCGAAGTGTATAATAACTGAAAAATGAATTAAAATCCATTCACGAATTTTTCATTTTATAACAAAGGTTAAAAAAAACTCATTTTTTAAAAGTGAAATTCCTAAATATAATAAAGCCTAATTTATTAATTTATTTTTTAAAAATATAAAAAACTCTAGAATTTAAAGATTATCTATAACCTTGTAGTACTACTGCTTGGCTATTAAATGAGCGAAATTTTTTTTATTATTATTATTTTTTATTTTATTTTAAGTGGAACTGAATAAATCACCCCTCTAAAAAAGCCGGGCCCGGTCACTCCCGCCCGACGCTATAGATTATCAAAAGCCAAAAAGCCAGAGCCAGTTTCATGGTCAAAAATGTCAAAAAGCCAATAGCCAAAAAGCCAGTGACTTTTTGGCTAATTGGCTTTTTGTGCCAACCCTGTTACATTAGCCAAGTTTAGTTTCTGCAGATGCAGATAGTTTTTAAATCACTATCCACAAATTATGCGGATGGCGGATAGTTAAGTTTTTAGGCCACATTACATCATATATATATATATATATATATGATTTGATATATAATATTGATATATTATATTATATATATATATATATTGTTAATAGTATATATATATAATATATATATTAGTATATATATTGAGTATATATATAATATATAATAATATATATAGTATATATTATAGTATATATGAGTGTATAGTATTACCAGAGTGCAGATGTCTTGGACTACCTTGCACTTTTCTTGCACTCCCACCCTTCTTTCCCCCACTCTTGGGATATGGAAAAGGTTTTTAAGTATATTAATGCTTGAAATTAATAATTCTCAAATTATGCTTCAATAACAAAAGCTTCTGAGGCTTTCAGGGCATGAGTTGCTTCTCTCTTAGTCCGTAAATGAGGATGTGCACGCACTGAAAGATGCTCACGGTAGGCTACATTTGTTGAAGGGCATGTTAAGAATTTCCTGGCGACTTTCTGCAAAATGTAGAAAACTTTTACAATTACATTGCCACCCAAATTAGTGGATCCTTATATTGATTTCAAGCCTTTTTCCCTTTTTGATATTCTTTGATCAATTGATAGAGTGTCTTTTTGACACATTAATAACAAGCTTCATTGCTGGTAAGAAGCCACAAAAAAAACGTTGCATGAAATTAGCAATTAATAATCGCTAACAGATGGTAATTGCGTGTCTGTTTATGTTGATCTTCTTGCTTTTGTTATTGGTTTGATGAAATTTCGTACCTTTAGCGCAATTTCATCCATAGGCATCCTAAATTAATTTTACCCTCTGTGAAACACGTGGCTCAATGAAATTTTGGTTTATTTGCCAGTAATTAGAAAGTTGTATTGCACCATCCGTCAATCGTTTGGCAGGTTTGGAATCTAATTATCTATCTCGCAGCAAAGTGTTTCCTTCATCTTTAAACAGGTACCGCTCTTTGCTTTTGAATATATATAATATATGATTTATATATATATATATATATATATATATATATATATATATTATATATATATATATATAATATATACTATAATATATATATAATATATTATATATATATATATATATATATATATATATTATATTATATATAGTATATATATTATAATATTAGAGTTATTTTTCCCCAATTTCAGATAACTGTTTTTAATAATATTTGGTTTAGGTGCCGATACATGATGCCAATAACGTACTTGTTATTTAATATAATATGCCAGTAATAAGATAGAACATTTGTGTACGGCTAGGCAACTCAGGATTGCATCGCCTGTACAACCAATACTGTAGTCATTTATTTTATATTTGGTTGTGCTGAAGTATTTTATTTTTTAATTAAAGAGTAGTATCTTTAAGTGGAATGAATAAATGAAAATATATATTAAGAACTTTTTTATGTTTGTGTTTATTCAAAAAATATTGCATTTCCATTTTCCAGCAAGTATTCATTCAGGTCAAACAATTTAATTCAGTAAGATGAGATATATACATTGTTAAATGTTTAACAGTTGGAAGTTACAATATTAATATATACTTTCTGAAGGGGGCTACTAATTGCAACGACAATGTAGTGTCCTTTGAGCCCCCAAAATAATACAAGTACCTGTGATTAAATTTAAGGAATTGGGAATAAGGATTGAGCTTAATGTAAGTCAAAAACAATTTTGATAATAGAATACATATAATTATATATATTTATAGATATAATGGGAACAATCTTTTTTTCAAAGTAAATAATAATTAAAGTAATGAAGGTAACACTAATGATTAGTATACAGAGTAATAATAAGAATAACAAACAATGAATAATAATAATAATAATAAAAATAATAATAAAATTGATAATTAATAATAATAATAATATATGAATAATAAAAATACATAAATAATTAATAAATAATATAATAATAATAATATAATAATAATAATAATAATAATAATAATAATTTATAATAATATAATAATAATAATAATAATTAATTAATAATAATATAATAATAATAAATAATAATAATAGTCACTACTTTCTCTAATTTATAATAGTAATAATAATATAATTAATAAAATAAAAGGATAATAATTTAAAATTAACGTCCTATATATAATAATAATAATAATAATATATTGAATTTAATAATAACATAATAATAAAATAATGATAATAATAATATAATAATATAATATAATAATAATTCATAATATATAATAATAATAAGTACGCTAATAAAATCAATTAAGAGTATATAAGACTAATGATAGAATGACTAATTTCTGTAATCACATTTTCAGCAATTACGTTACGGAGTTGTAGCTATTTAGAGATATTATTCAATTTAAAACCATACCTAACACAATTGAAGGTACAACAACTCAAGGTAATGTGGTCATTATACTGGTATGGATGATGTTAGCGTAATTATAAAATGATAGTGAAATAAAAATAATATAATAATATGACAATATAATAATAATAATATAATAATTAATAATAGTATAATAATAATAGATAAATAAGTAAATATATAATAGTATAATACCTTCATGCTCAATTTTAAATAAAGAATAGATAATAGTTTTGGGTAATTTTAATACTCACCACTGAAATAGAGTAATTTTCATATAATAATAATAATAATATATAATAATAAAAATAAATATTAATAGCTAGATTTTACATAGGTAAAATCTCAGAGTTAGTTTTTATTAATATTTAGTTTTAGATAAGTTTTTTATTTTTTTAAGCTAAATATAAAATATACTAGTAATATCTACTAGTAGTAGCTAGTAGTAATAATAATAATAAATAATAATATAATATTAAATAAGAAATAATAATAATATGTAATAATTAAATAATAATAATAATAATAATAATAATAGCAGATTTTACGTAGGTTAAAGATTCGCGAGCTCTAGTTAGGTGTTGATTAGTATATTTTAGATAATAAGTTTTTATTTTTTTTTATCAAAAGATTTTAGTAGAGTTTTCGGGTTTTGATGTCTTGTGACATTGAGTTGTAAAGTTTAGCTGCTTGTTGTAGCTGAGCTTGAAAGGCTTTTTCTTTTTAGTCTACAGAAGGGTGAGTGTTTATGTAAATATTATTTCTTAGATTTATTTATTTTTGCGGCTTGCTTGGTTTGAATGAAAATTTGCTAGGAAGAAGTCGCAAACATGGTTTTGGATATTTTATGTATCTCTTTCAGAAAGTGATATATTGAGTAAGTTTTAAACTGCAATATCTTTAGTTTTTTTTTGAAATAATGGTTGTGTATGGCGAATAAAACGTCTTTTTGTATTGCTAATGAGTGCTATAAATTCGCTTTTGGCTTACTACTTGTGGTAACCAATAGATTAGGAAAACAGTAACGTAAGTGGGTGTATTAGTGCATAGTATACTTTTCCTAAGAATGGAAAGATGTACATTTTTGATATTTTTTAATTTATTAGCATATACATGTATCTCGACATTCTGCTAACTAGGTTGTTAATATGTTCTTTAATGTCAGTTTTTCGATTTGATTGTTATTTCGCCCCGTATTTTAAGCATTTTGCTACTCCCTATGAGGTTCTACATTTGTTATTTTAATATTTTATCGTTAATTGATTTGTTCTGCTGTAAAAATAATATAAGATGTTTTTTTAAATTTATTGATAACGTTATTAGCATCTATTCCTTGTCAATTATTTTGTGTTTTAACTAGTGTCTACTGGTTTACGGAATAGAGACTGCGGCATCTTCATCATTTTATTAAATAAGAGGTATCGTAGCAATGAGACTGAAAAGCATCATGAGAATTGAACAGATCATTTGGTATATAGAGTAAATAGAAACAGTCCAAGAATTGAGCCTTGGGGTACGCCGGTTGATGTTTGAGGTGTGACTGAATTAGTTTCATTTTAGTTTTTACATATTGAGAATCTCTCCTTTAAGTAGTTTTAAACAGCCATTGTAACGTTTGTCCCCCTCAAAGCCTATATTTTGGTTTATTTTACTTAGTATATGTTCATGATAATCATGTCAAAGAGCTTTTGTGAAATTCTATAATAAATAACAGGGAGAGTCTTTATTTTCTATATTTTTCGTAAAGTTTTTCGGTTATGCAAATGAGGGCATCAGCAGTTAAACGCGTCCTTTTTCTAAATCCAAATTGTGATCACCAAGAATGTTGTTTGATATAAAATATTCAGTTAACTGATGTGGAAAATTATTTTCTCAAATATATTTTACTAATCGTGTTTGTGAATAGCTATTGGTCAGTAATTTTTTGCTAGGGAAAAGTCGTTTCCTTTTTTAGGTATATGGATCACTTCTTTTGCGGTCTTGAAAATATTTGGGAAAATCCTGTCAAAAATGAATTCATTGAACTAGTGTTTTAAAGGGGTGGATATTATGTTGGCAGCGAGTTTGAGGATATGGTTGGGGATAGAAATTGATACATCACGATTTTGTTTTTAACCCCAGCGATTACCGTTCTTTATCGTTAATAAGCCGATGTGTTTTATTCCACTGTCTCCCTGCGTGAGTCTGGGAGAAAAGTTTTCTTATGATGTTTGGATTAGTAGGGGGTGTTGTCTCTGCAAGATTTGCTTACGTGACGTTTTTACAAAGTATTTGTTTATCCGTCTGGGGTCTTATTCTGGTTTGTTGTTAACTGACTGTTTAAAATTCATTCTTTATAACTTGAGTTGTTGTTTTGTTATTGTTGATTAAATTTATCGGATTGAAACCCCAAGTGGCCATTCGGTACTTTGTTGCAATCCTGGAATTTGCTAGAGTAGTGTTTTCTTTTTGCTTTTTAAGAACTGCCTTTAATTGTTCATCATATGTTAAACACTTGGAATGGTATAATTTTGTTTTTATAGTTTCGGTAGAGTTTATGTTTTTGGTTGTGATAGAGTTTAGCAGAGCTGGTGTTAGCCATGGGCTTTGAATTCTTTTAGCGCCAAGTTTTTAGTTTAACAAAGTTTAGCTACTAGCTTTTATGTTTAACATGATTACATGTACAGAAAGAATTCTTTAACGAGCTAAAAATATAGTGAAAAATATAATGAAAGAAAAGAAACCTGCCTTAATCAGCTGAAGACTAATAATGAAAAACGCTAATTTTTTCAAAGATGACATAATAATAATATTATTGCCTATTAAATAAGATTAGATATTTATAAAACTCCCCCATATACAAAAAATTGCGATGCAAAAACATAACGATCATTAGTATCTGGCGAGAGCCTGTTCCTTTTTGGGGTATTTACATTCCCACCTACACTAAAAATACACTCATTCTCGACTGATGAGGGCGAGACTGATAAATATTTGCTTGCAAGCACTGATAATAATGGAAACCTTGGCCCATTTTCATGTCATCACATGAAAGGATTCTCTTCTGTAGCCAGCATCTCCATGTTTTCGTAGAGCCTCATCTCCTCTTTCACAGATTGGAAACTTGAATTATCTTTGCTCCTTGATGACTGTCTCTTCAGTTTTTTTGATGGGGTTCCTTGGTGTGATTTCTTTGAGGGTGGATGAGATGTCAATGCAATTTCGGCCATGAACTTATCAAAGTCTAACATATCCAAATCCTCTTCATCTTCAGTAGGTTTATTTGCTGAAAAGCCACCATCATCACTATCAATACTGTTGCCAGGGGTTGCTGATAAGGCGGCTTCCACTTCTGTGAATCTTTTTTTTGTCATGAGAGCAAGCTCCTCGGTCATGCCATTTAAATGCATTCTAGAAGTTGTTCACAGTCAGAGATGCCATTCTTGTGGGGTTTCAGCTAGTTTAAGGAATTCCTTTTTAGAACCTTTTATATATCAAAACTAAGTTTATTACACAATGTAACAAAAAAAATTATTTTTTGCTTCTGATTTTTTTTATTGTTTTTTTTTTATACAGTTTTTATGCAGATTCCAAATATGTTTTTAGTTTTTCTCTAGCATCGAGCGTTTTTATGCTACGACGGCATAAAATAATTATTGGCATCTTCTCATTTTGTAGGGTCATTACTGGCATCGTGCTGAGTAAAAGTCAGTTGCCATTAATGTTTTATGGGGATTGCATGCTTAAGAACTAATATATATATATATATATAATTTATATATATATTATATATATAATATATATAGTATATATATATATTATATATATATATATATAATATATATATTATATAGTATATATAGTATATATATATATATATAATATATATATAGTATATTATATATATATATATACTTGTTTAAAAAATCTATTGCTAAATTTAAGATTGAAAAGGTTGAGGTATGTGTGAAATTATTGTTATAATTTTCATAAATATTAGTAATAATATAATAAACATTTGTAAATTGCAACTAGACAGTGTAAAACGTTGGCAGATTTCATTTTGTTATGTGCTG
>JABUQX010012201.1:22500-40520 GCA_015478945.1 Trachelipus rathkii
ATTCTCATTTTTTTTCCTTATTTTTGTGTGTATCTTGTGATTTTTATAAAAATCGGCGGTGAAGAAGTTCTGTGCTACTATTACCATGATTGCAATTAAATACAGAAAATCTAATTAATAAACTAAAGCCTTTTTCGTTTTTGCATTTATGCTTACGAAACTTAAGAAATGCTCGAATTAGCGTTCGTTTTTGTCAAATTTAGCGCAAATTTAGTAAAATGCTCACCAAACATGAGGAATTTCCTAGATTCTGTAAGGTTGCTATTTCCCGTGCTTGCCGAATTTAGGACGTGCTTATGAAAAAATGTAAACAAACATGATGGCGACGTGGTAGGTCAGTTAGGTTTGGTGAACGTTTCATTCAATAAAATTAGCTTTAAATCTAATTTCTTCCAAATCGATCAACTCTATCACAATAGTTGATCAATTATTTGCAATATAAACCATTTTATTTTATTTTTTGTTTATTCCAAAACCACGTGGTCCATTGCAACAGCTGATTCAAAATGTTTGTAAACAAACGTTCGTTTATGCACGCACGTGCTAAAACTGGGTGAGCATTTCTTACCGACAAATGACAAAAACGATAACGGCTTAAATCACTGTAACTTTAAATTAAACTAAATAAACCAATACACTCGCAAACTCGGGAAATTGAAATTTAAATTAATTGAAATTTACAATGAATACAAAACACATTATAGCCATCTGAATACAAGTTACAACAAGTCTTTCCCCCTTTTAAATTTTACATGCTCTTTATCTAGTCTACAACAAGACAACTGAATTGTACTGTTGCCAGATGGGATATTATATGGCTTTTCAGAAATTCTTCTACAGACTCTCCAAAATTCTCGTACCATTCAAAATATATATATTAGTGATGGACATGACATCCGCATCCGCATCAGCATCCTCACTTAACGACACATCCGCATCCGCATCCTCATTTGAAAAATGAGGATGTTGAGGATGTTTTCTACATTTGATTTTGATTAAATGCATATAAAATAAATATTATTTGGCATTTTAATCATGGGAGTTTATGGGAATAATTGTAATTTTGAATTAAGATTTCTGTATATATATATATATATATATATATATATATATATATATATAATATATATATATATAGTATATATATAATGATATATGTATATTTATATAGTAGTATATATACTATATTATATTATATATTATATATATTATATATATTTATATATTATATTATTAATATTTATATATATATATTTTATATAATTATATTATATTATATATATAATATATATTATATATATATATATATATTATAATATATTATAATATATTATATAATATATATATATATTTATAATTATATATTATATATATATTAATATTTAATATTATTAATTAATATAATAAATTAATTATTAATATATTATTATAATATATATATATATATAATTATTATATATATATATATTATATATATAAATATATATATAATATATATCTATATATATATTATATATATATATATATATTATATAATATATATTATATATATATATATATATATATATATATAATATATTATATATAATATATATATTATATATATATATATATATATATATATATATATAATTATATAATAATATAATAGTGTGATTAGTATATATAATATATATATATACTTATATATATATATATACAGAAATCTAAATTCAAAAAATTACAATTTAATTATTTAATAACAAAGATCACATACATCCAGCTCATTCATGCGCGCCCTAGGACTAAATAAAAAAAAAAAATCACCTGCCCCGAAAAATATATATAATATTAAATATATTATAATATAATATTATATATATTATATATATTATAATTATTATATTATTATTAAATATATTAAATATATTATAATCAAAAAATAAATATTATTATAGTAATAGAATATAATCAATCTATACCTTATCAAAATCTCATTATTATATTTTATATATCATATAAATATAATAATGAGGATTAGTACGGATATATGTCACTAGTAAGTTGAATATCTAGATTATATTATAGTGAGGAATCTGATGCGGGATTGCGATATTATGGAGTTATACATAATGTATCTATCTAATTCAATACTTATATAATAGGAAAGGGTCTTACATAAAGATCTGAATTTCGTTTTCACAGTGTTTTTTGATTTTGATTTTTATTATTTTGGCTCCTTGAACTTTTAGAATTATATTAGTTTTAATGTTTAATACGATATTTACACTTATTTTTTTGTTTATGTGAGAGTATATTTGATGATGAGGGTTGTCAATAGAGAGCGCTAGTGTTTTATAAACTTTTGAATTTTTCCATAGTTATTTACTTTAAATACGATTTAACTTTTTTAACATTTGAAAAATACGCGTTATAAATTTTATGGTTTTATAAAGTGTTGTGAATTAATTTTAACCCGATTTCCACGTTTGTTCGTTTTTTTTTTTGTCTGTTGTTTGTTTTTGTGGTTGCTGTATGTGCATGTAAGAAACTGGCCCATCATGAGTTTGCGAACCACAGAATGGTCTTATACCATATTAATCTATATTAAGCTAGACATCCTTGTGGCTTGTAGATGCAATCTCACTCTTGACATCGGATGGAATAGCTATCACTTCTAACATCCTAAACCCTAAGCACTGTCATTTTGCGTCAACTGATCATGTTGACCCAGATGAGCAAGGATCAGCGCTCTAGCAAAGGCTACCCGTTTTGTTTAATGTATGTATCCAACTCTTAAGTAAACTTTAATATCATAATAGGTGTCTCCAGTCTGAGAGAATTAGGTGGGTAGTTATTGTGTTATTGCTTATTGTTGTAGTTAACAATAAATATCAGTCTTCATCCTATAGTGTTTTAAAAATTTCAAACACTGTTTTCCCTGAGAAGAAGTTTTCTGGCCGATGCGACCTGTAGATCTATTCTGATGGTTCGTGTTTTATTTTGAGTTGTCTTAAAATTTAATAACCGTGTCTTCTTATCTCAGAGCGTTACAGATAAATCTTTTTGTATGAGTTTTCTGCCTGATCTTGTTCTTCCCGTATAAACAGAATTCATGATGTTTTCTCACGCCTTTCTTGAGATATCGTTATAGACAAACTTAAACTCTACCAGCTGGTTAATAATCCTCTTCATCCCAATCAAAGCTGAGGTTTTACTCTTATTATGTGCACGTGGCGATTTTGCCAATGATATCACACAAACCCATCGAAAATCGGGTTTTGGTGTTGAGAGCTAACTCATCAACTGATTTTTTAGGGTAGGGAGGAGGCCGAATTCCAAGATTCAGCATTCTGTCAACTTGTACCGTGCGAGCCAAATGCCGAAATTACACAGAGCAACCTAGACAGCACATTTTTCCGGATTCGGAGAGTCCCAAACAGCAATTCAATACACTATTGATAACAAACACACTATGAACACTTAGTGTTTTATTCAACCACAGTCCTCTTCGTCCTATAAATTATAAACATTGATCCCACATCCTCTCCATATTTGGGTATAAGTCTGACCTAAGAGTCAACTCTTAGTAATCGATCTTTGCGTATAAGATTAAAAATTTAGATATCTTATACAGCTATCTACCTTATTAACAGTTCCATCATGTGCCCACTATCGCGGAGTATTTATCCTCTGCGGGGTTTCACCCAAACCCTATGGCAACACTGACCTATCTACATACGGCGCGCGATTGGGTTTGCGCCCATCTTGCGCTGGTTTTGTAAGCTTCTACGTCTAACCTAATATCGGTATATGACTCTTTTGTCTTATTAGAATCTCGCTAGGTGACGCTTCGGTTCTCCGATAAGGTGGGAACTGGTAATCGTTGATGGGATTGAGCAAGTTTCCTCTTTCGACTATATATCGTTCTCTAACTCCTAAGTAATCCACCAGTGGGTAAATCGTAAGTCCAGTACGCCTTGTCTCTGGCCATTCAGGCTAGAGATATAGTATGCATAGAAAACCGAGATATGCAGTGGGATCACTCTTCGACGTAGAGCGAAGCGGGCTCCTTCTATTGTCATCATAAATGCGAGATGGGCGACTAGCCTCACTAGGTGATTTCTTCTTACTCTCATGTATACTATATCATAATTTCTGTCGGCCTCCTTGCACAAAAACATCATATTAACGTTACTGTAATATATAACACTATTTAACCTCACTTACTTCGATCTGATGGTTCCTGTATAATCTTGCTAAATTCTCCAACTGCGTATAAAAATGGCCAATCTCTTTGGTTCTCCGCATGATTCTCACTCTTCTTAAGCTCAAACCCTGTGATCGTATTCACGTGGTACATATCGCCCCTATCACACATCGCTCTACAACATAACGCCAAAATCTAGCGTACTTCTTATGTGTCAATTATTGAACCTTTAGATGTCTTTGCTGATTGTATACATTTTTGATTCGAGGGTAGCTATGGTGACTCACTGTAAATCTACCTCGATAACGGTAATAGTGAGAAGGCTGGGTGGAGACCAGCAGAACTTCTTCGGAACGCCGTATTTTTTATAAGAAGGTCACAAGATACACCACAAAACATAAGGAAAAAAACAGTTCCTCTCCCGAAGTTATGTATGATAGGAGATAGCTGTCCTCACAGTCGCTGATCCCCGCTCTCTACGATGTACAATTATAAATTACTACGTACTGACCTCATAAAATCTATTCACACATTTATATACTATAACTGATCACATACAGATCTGTCATCACTCACACCCCTCCTCACTTCATCCAAAGAGACAAAGTCGCTTATACATGGAACATTTCACAAGTACGTAAATTGAATATTAATTACATAGAATCTCATCTACGATTCAAAATATTAATTAAAATCAAACTGCCGCAGGTCCAATCGACATTTCTTCTATAAAGCTATTGTTCAATTTCTGCTCACGCGCTTCTTTTACTTACTAGAATAGGCTCTCGTCTTATTCGCTTTTCCTGAGTCTTATTTAACTGCGCTGTATCTAAGGCGAGAATAGTATATATTACTCGAGGGTGGGGGTCGTGCCTCAATCTCTTAAGTAATTGACATATTAAAATCTTCTCTTTAAAACCTCAAACTTCTACACCAAATCTTCGACCCTAACGTATGAAACACCTTGTTCCCAACCTTTATTCCTATACTACTTTGCGACAGGTTGCTATGCGTCGTCTTGTTGCTCTTCTGTTGTTTTTGTTACTTATATTTTATAAACAGGCCTGCAGCATAACATATTAACAAAAAAATGTTTTTGAATAACCTCACATCACAACTAATGCTTGCTAAGGGCGAGCCTCAAGGAATACTGGGAGTTCTGTTAGATGGCTGAGAGCTTTATATTGTCTATTACGCTCACGCTTCAATTCACATAAAGTTACTTTCCTAGCATTAAATTAAAACTATACAAGGGGCACTCAATCCCGTTTCCCTTTAGAGTGATTACTAGGATAAAACTTAGTGTGACTCTTAAAACTAAATAATCTGGGGGGGGAGCTCTGGAATACACCACAAGGCTTTTTGGCACCAGTGGTCCCAGAATACAAAGCCTAAAGATTTTTATTATTATTCTCTGTTAACGTCGGAGAGCATCATTAACATTTTTCCAATCTACTCTTGACTCTCTAAAACTTATCTATTTATCTTGAGACAAACAGATAAGAGCGAACGAATTAGATCTGGGCTAGCTCTTATCATCATTTATAACATATATCACAGGATACCCTGCAGCGGCAGGCTTATGCGGTTTGAGTGGTAACTTTGTCATGCTGTTCACGTACCACGCGCTTGTATACGACGCCCTGACTGTTAACATCGAATTAAGGGGGTCGCTGGTTCTGCGTAACAATAGTGTTGAGTTTTGTGTTGGAATTATTGTCAATTATTGTGACTCAGCAGATTATTCTAATATTGACTTGCGTAGAGTTGCTTGATATCTCTTAGCTAAGTTTTCTGCCCACCCATTTTTTTGAACGATCGTTTCTGTGGAATTCCTTCTTTCGCTATCTATCTTGTCTCTTCTGCTGAACAATAGTTTAATTGACTACACGATCCACTTCAAAGCTTTGTCTTCTTGCTGCTTCAATACTCGCTATATTATTGCGGATAAGGTGAACTTCTGAGGCGTACATACATACTTACCTCATTCCTTTGAATTAAGAGCATTATGCCCGATTCGGAGTGCGTCATGGTGATAAAACTGTAAAATATAAATAAGTAATTTAATATAATAATATATTAATATAATTAATATTTATTAGTATATATCACAAATATAATCATAATATTTATTATTATATAGTGAGTTATAAATATTAGATTTTATATTATGATTAATATTATAATATACTGACTATTGAAGTATTACACTAATATATAATACCATATATACTAATTTAATTATAAATAATATACTATTAAATAACATTATATTATTATATTATCATTTATACTAAAATTAAATAAATAAAAAAAATATTATATATAATATTAATATTAATATATATTATATTATATATTTTTTTTTATTTTATTTTTTTTGCGTCCGTTTGATCTGCCGCGTTCTTAGCCAACCTAGGGCCGCTCTCATAATTCTGCCGCCTAGGTCATTATTTTGCCTAGTTTATTGCCTTAGTGGTTTAATAAGAGGCTTCTGAGTATATAAATATATATAATATATATTATATATATATAATATATATTAATAATATATAATATATAATTAAATATATTAATATTATTATAATATAATATATTAATATATATATATATATATAATATATATATATATATATATATAATAATTATAATATTATTATAATAATATTAATTGAATTGCAACATTACGATATATCACCTAATTAGATAATTTTGGATCATGGAATAATAGTAGTTAATTACTGAGTAGTCGATTTTATTGAGGTATTCAAGTGAATCTAGTATCTACTAAATTTTTGAATAGAATAATAGGTAGATATTAGGTTATATATGTAAATAAATATTTATGCATATAGCTAAAACTCGAAATATATAAATATAAAATTAAATAAAAAAAAAATAAAAAAATATATATAAATATAAAATAATATACCAAAATGACACTTGATCTTTTAATATATAATTAGTAATTATAGTATATATATATAAATAATTATTATATAATATATATATACTTAATATAATATATTAATATTAATATATAATACCTCATCATATATATATATATTAATTAATATAATTATTAATTATTAATTAATATATTAATATATATAATTAATAATTAATATATTAATATTATATAATATTATAATTATATATATATTGATATATATATATAATATATTAATATATATTATTAATAATACTTATATATATACGTTATACCTATGACACCTCTAGATTAATGCTTAATAGTAACACCTGATATTATATGTAATATTGATAAATGTTATTATTATTAGAGACATTATATCATAATCAACTACACCATTTCAATCATGAAAAAGCTCAAAATTATATATGTATAAGGAGGAGGTTTTTTTAATACTAAGCCTACCTTAATGCTATCAAGATGCTGTAAATACCATTTTCATCCAATTCTGCTGATATAGAAACCAAAGTTTCAATAGATCCTCTTGTATTAGAAACGGACAAACAGTATTTATTTAGTTGCAACAGTAATATAATATATTAATATATATTATAATATATATAATATATATTAATATATTAATTAATTAATATAATATTATAAATATATTAATATATTTATATTATTAATATATATATAATATTATAATATATTAATATATATTAAATATTTAATATATATATATATAAATTATATTAGACATATCCTGTAGATGCAGGAAATATTTTTTTTAGAGTTTATTTCAATATTTTAGTTGGGTTCGATTAAATATTATCGAAATATTACGAACTATATATTGTTATTATAATCGATTACATATCACAGTATATATATATTATTATATATATAATAATATATATATATATATATATATATAATATATATTATATATATATTATAATATTATTTATTATAATATATATATATTATATATATATAGTAAATCAAATGTCCAAATGGTTTTGAGATTTATAGAGTACGAATGGATTGTTGCGAATAAATGTCCCAAAATTACTCATTTTTGGGATTTATTGTTTTTTGGGGTATTTCACTAACGAATACCCACGGGTAGTCCGCCCGATGTCAGGAGTCGGGGTTCTCGGCCTTCCGGGGAACTACGGGGGGACCTAATCCCCCTCCTCCGGGGATGGTCCGATTCCTCGACCAATACCCCTACGGGTGATAATAGACGTCCCCCCTCCGCCCCCATCGGCTCAAGTACCAACCTAAAAAGGGTAATACTCCATTAGGGGGTTTCGTTGACCCACTGTGCCGTAAACTAGCTCTAACTTTTACTGATACTGTTTAGTAGCTGCCTATATATATAGTACTATATATATATATATATATAATATATATATATATATTATTAATTATATATTATATATAATATATATGGTATATATATATATATATATATATATATCTAATTATATATATATTACTCACAGAAAGCTAATACCACTCTGAACAACTGTTTTTGGACTAAAATCAACGTACATTGATACCTTTGTTACTGTTACATGTTGTACAAAATAAAATAATGCTAAAAAAAACTAGCAAACTGTAATCGTTTTGGCATATATCAAACAAATCACTTACATTCATTTCTAAACTTACGCTGACAACTCCATTTAGCACAACCAACGAATATAAAGTTTGAACCAATACTGATCCGATTGTTTGTTCAGTGTTGACAACTCAAAATATCAGAAGGCACTACTTTTATTAAAAAAAAGTCAAAATGCCAATATTTTATGAAAAAGCAAATTAGACAGTTCAAAAAAATTCATAAAATAAGAACACGCGTTTAGCTAAAATTTTTGCAGCTAAGTAGCAAAACGCACTAGATATATTGCAAAATGCACCAAATTGGCAAACACTGGGGGTATATATATATATAGTAATATAGTAGATAGTATAAGTATAGGGTATGATATTAATATACCAATCTTCTCTTTATTTAAAAACGAATTCATCGAACTTATTCAAAAAAAAAAAAAATCAACTAAACTATAAAGAATATTGAAAAAAATTAAAAGCAATCCCTTTTCAAATGGCTGGGAAAACGTTTCAGATTTTGATAAGCGTTCTAACGAAAAATTCTGAGATTTCACTTTAAGTTTCGTTCATTTTGATTTTTTAATTTTTTATCATCTTTAACACGTATATAAGCTTAAAATTAGTTACATATTAATCATTGTCATGATATTACCAATGTCTCATTCAAACTATATATTATAAATTATTATATTATATATAATTAATATATATTATATATATATATAATATAATATATATATGAATATTATTATTATATATAATTTAATATATATTAATATATTATAATATATAATAATATATATATTAAAGTATTATAATTATATATATATTAATATATATATATTATATATTATTATATAATATAATATAATTATATATATGATATATATTTTATATATATATATAGTATAACAGGTAGTGATTCAAATAATATTAATTAGGTAAATAAATTTTCTATGGCGCGGGGTCTGACATCCGATAGACGACCACATGGGTTGTTCAAAGAATTTTAGAAGGATGTGATTTTTACGGATCACAAAGTTCTCCTACTAAATTAAAATGTAAAATAAAATTTCGCCATTTAATAGGCATAGCCGATTTAGCATAGGTTGTTGTTAGTGATTTAAGATCATCTTTAATTCAGAGAGTTTTTATATTTTTAAAAAATAAATAAATTAGGGTTACAAAAAATGGACCGTTCAATAAATTGCTTTACTTTTGTACCCAGAACTTTGGGGTTTGTTATTCTGTTCTATTGTTTTTTAACTTTGTTTTTATATAAATTTGAAATCATCTGTAGGAATATGTTTGGATATCTACGTAAACCAATGGTTACAATACCCTATAATTTTTTAGGATAGAGTACTTTGTTTTTTGTTGTTGGTACAGTGTATATCACTCGTAGTATGTTAGCTTATAACTGGCAGTAGTAAATTTTGTTTAGGTATTCCAGAATCAGTAGACTAAAGATAGGCAAATACAAGAACGTCCTAACAGTTTGGATTTCCGACTAACATTTCCTCGCCGAAAAAACTATAAAATAATTATTATGATACAGAATTGGGCGGCCGGTGTGAATAGACTCAGTAGATAAACCTTGAAGGTCGGCAAAATTTCTCATGAAAGTCGGCATGACTAAGTTATTATATATGTAGTTGTAATAACTAAAAATATACCTATTTGTTTGTACGCAAAAACTAATATGGATTGAGAGACATATCTATTATATTATTTATGACTATTAAATATTTAGAGGATGTAATGTAATTCTGTTACGTAAATTTGTAAGTACAAACATTCTTTAAATTATATATTAAAATTAAAAGAAACTCCTCCACAAACAGCTACTCCTTCCTATAAAATTCAATGTTTAAGCAAACAATTTGTACAAAACATTAACAACCACTACATGTAATAAACACAATAATGCAGGCAAGATTCTAGTTTGGTAGTTGTAACAATGCATTTACAATGATCACCACGTCCACATGTTAACCGCTCAAATAATGGACTGTAGCTGGTGTTCTATCTTACAGTGATTTTATTTCGTTTTTGAAATATGGACGTAAATTACCACGTGTATTTCATACTCTGAACTAGCTTGACATTGCATCTGGATGTATGGTGATGGCACGCTCTCTGCAATGTTTCTGCAGCAAGAACCGTTTTGTACCAAAGGAGGAAATATCCCAACCCGAATTTGTCAAGCGCAAGGTTTTTTGCCCACTATTCATCAACGCTTGTCTGAAACAGGGTATTTGCAGTCCAAAGGCTCACTAATGCAGGCAGACCCCGATCTACTAGGACTGTTGATTTAGAAGAAATTAGTTCTTAATGAAATTTCTGACCATCCTGAAAAGAGCACGCGAGAATTTGTCACTACAGTTTAATTCGAACAAATCTAGTATTTGGAGGTTTGACTACCCGAGCAGCGATTACACCGTACCACGGTTCAGTCAGGTACATACTCTGTGTGCCGCGTGACTAATGCCGGAGAGCCTCGTGGGTCCGGAATCGTCTGTGTACCTATTCCTATAGTAAGTGTTTTTTTTCTTAAATTGTAATCTAATGGTTATCATTTGTAATCCTGAAACATTAATTTAATTTCTTCTAATTTAACTGTAGGTTTTTAACAATTACCTTTAGACGAAGTGCTCAACTTTTGACAAAGTAACAATTATTATATTAAGTAAAAAATTAAGAATATAAAATAAAAATATACGTAAAAGACGAATTTAAACAGATGGTCCCATTCACCCCTAAGGTGGTCCGATTCACCCCTCTAAGGTGGGGTGACTGAGCTTTATTTAAACTTAATAAACTATTATTATTAGAATTACATTATTCTAATTCTGTTTAACTTTTCAGTGATCGTGCCAATCTCTATATATCCTTGGGTACCAACTACCTAGATGAAATCCTCATGCCGTTAAACAAAGAATCATTACACAAGCATTCAGTGTTTTCAGTAGCACACTTAGTATTTTTGTGGCAAGGAGAAAATTTACAATGAAAAATAATTGCTCATATATGCATTCGAGCTTACCTTCCTAAGCCTTTAATTTGGCAAGAGTATATCTAGGAACTTAAAGACTTTCTTGTGAAGACATGAGCTCCGGTACACAGACTTATATACCTAAAGTGGCCGCAAGTTCACCTCTGCCGACGCTATATATGTATATTATATATATTTTATAATATGTATATATATTATATATTATCATTATATATATATATATATATATATATATATATATTATTAATATATATATATACTCATATCTTACGTTTGCGCCAAACAATGTGGTTATTAATGCAATGATGGGGCTCCCTTCGCACACTTCTTCGTAATTAGTTGTCTGACTACATGATTTCGTGATACTTACCCTCTGAAAGATGCAAGATACCTCGAAACTACTTTTCGTACTGGCAAATACTAAAGTGTGATGTAGGTTTTCCAAGGTGGCCCAGTTTTTCCGTGGTGAGGCACTATGTCACTAGACATAAATTTGCTCGTCTGGATTTTAACCACCTTTGGAGACATAATAATACACTAGACCTTAGATATAATGATAACTCTCCTAAATCGGACACCTCGTTAGAGAAGCTTCTGCATTCCTTCACGATTTAATTAGGTATTGATGAACGGTATTTGAAAAAACGAGATTCTTAAGCACGCACTCAAATCCTAGAATATTTGTAATGTGTCAACAGAACATATTGTGCACTGAGAAATAAGTCACCTGGCACTCGATAGCATATGAGGGCACCAGCACGGAGGTCATTTTTAATCAAATACATCATTCTTTAGTTCTTTTGATATCACTCTTATTAATTCTATAAGGATTGCTTTTAGAACAGTTATAGGATGTTTATCCGTATTGTTTCTCCATCTAAGAATTATTTGGAGAACCCTAATTGACATACAAATAATAATATGTTTATAATTGTCACCGACTTCTCTATTCCGAATTGAGTTATTTCCGACTCCCCGAAAAAATACACATTTTAACGTGTCCACCATGTTTTATAAAAATTTATGAGATAATGTACACCAACTATACTTGAGATATTCAGTAGATACAAATATTTGGCAAATAAAAATACGAGCTATACAGAGGCCACAACCAGACGGAAACTAAGAGCACATTACGTGGAATTGATTCAAATACTCTTATATTCAGAACTTTTATCACCATTTTATTTTCTATTAAGCATTCTATTCTTTTCCAATCTTTACTATTCCAGAATTTTCACTCATAATCCATTTCACAATTATTCTTGCAAATCTACCTCCATCACAATACTATGATATTTAATATTAATACATTATATTATTTTGGATAATTATAATATCACATTATTATTTATTATTATTTATTATTATATTATTTATTATATTTGTATTTATATATCACTCTGGTACAATTTGTATGAGAACGGTACCATTATTAGTACTAAATACGAACTATTGATTAAAAGTAAATATTGTAGTATTTAGCATAAAATGACTAAAAATAGTATAAATGATAGTTTAGATTAGTTGAAATCGTCTTGGGTTCTGTGTCGAGCGTGTGATGCAGCTGGCATAATCCGAGAAGTGTTTCAATTTTGCCAATTCCAGTAATTTAATGTTTTTAATGATTTTTGGCAGATTTTTTCTAGTGTATCAAGCTTAATTGTTCACTCTAAAAGTCCTTATGGATTTTGAGTCTATATTGTTGGCGACTTTGTGTTTATATAATTTTTTATTTATTAGTAAAAGTGGTGTTTTAGTATTTGATATGTTTAATGTCTGTTCAAAGCGTGTCGAATAGTTGTGCTAAGTGTTCTCTTCGCCGTTTTTTAGGATTTTATAAAGCCTAAGTTTAGATTATACAAGTGATATTATTATTTATTTATTTATTTATCTTAGTATTATTTATTTTTCCTTTAAATAAATTTGTTTCTAGTTTACTATTATTGATATGGTTTTTACTCTGCTATATATTAAATAATAAGTTTTATATAATATAAGCCATTTAAAGGTTCTTACATGTTATTAGTTTTTTAAGGTTTTAATGTGTATTAGTTTATTATATTGTATGACTTTCGATTGTATGTTGTGTACAAGAGTTTGAGTGTGTTTGTTTGTTATGTGGCGACTGGCTGTATTTAACATGACTGAGTGGAAAGTCGATGTGGGGGTGGGCTGTTGGCGGGGGTTTTTGTCACACGAAATGGTGGACATGAATTCGCTCTTAACGTTGGCGTGAAGGCACTGACGTGCACTAGAACGTGGCATGAAGTCTGTGGAACTATCCAACTCTCTAACTTCTTCACAATTCGTTAACATTTATATGGCTGTCATGATGACTCACAGCGGCCTGGGTTCATTTGTCCAATATCAAACTTAATATCTCTAACTATAACTCTTGTTATCTATAATTTCACGGCTTCTAAAAAATGGTGGAGTCTGTACCTTATTTACACCATCGAAGTATATGACGAATTGCTACCTCGTGGTGAAGACACACTTCTGCGAGAAATGTTCGAACTTAGGAGAATCTCTCTCACAAACTTTGCGATGTTTCTGTGGCTAAAAACCTCTTTCTACCTACTACTGTATCATTATTCTTTGTGTTTTCCTGCTTCTGGCGCCCTGAAATAGCTGGAAGCCTCGACGATATTTTTTAGCTACTGTATTCTTTTTGACGTATCGTTCTAGCATATCTGTCATTGAGAGACCTACTCATAGTGCTGTACATTGGTTATCTCTCCATCCAAAGTTGCCCTGGTGAGCGTACATCCATATTAGTGGGTTTCAACGTACACCACACTGAGTGGTTGGGCCTCCTCTCTCACACTGATAGTAGGTTGGGGAGGAGTAGGCCAAAAACAATGTTCAGCAACTCCCAACGAGACGGGAACAGCGAGTATAAAGGAGCGACCGACACATGATTTTCCAGATAGTTGACCTCAAGTTCCAATGGGGCCGTGAAATACGGCTATATTTCTTTTGTAATAGCTGCTATAAGACGTTAAAATGCTCATTGAGCTCTACCTATCTTGTTCTATACATAAAAGAGTCTAATTAAAATAGAAACAACCTCTCGCATATTTCTGAGGGCTCCTATTGAGGATAACTACGTGTTACCATCAATCTTGTATATTAACTATTGTAATCTTTACTTAAATAACTGCTATAATTGTTGCGCGAGAGACAAGCTCATCCCTCCATGTCCCTAACGTAAGTGCTAAAGGAGCTGTTCTAATTCGGGGTAGCAGTGGGGAGGCAATTGCGCTCAGTATTGCATAACATGGTTTTAGTGTGGCTAACTACTCTTGAAATAGCAAGATCCTGACTTTATGACCAAACTTGGTGGATAGCTCGGTCCGCACTGACTGATGAATAGGTTGGGGGGATTCTAAGAGGCGAACAACCAAGTGGTTACGGATGAAATGGAGGGTATGAAAGACCAGGTTTCATGTTCCCTAATTCCTTCAAAACTAAATCTTAATAAAGGTTCTGCGGTGGCGCCAAGCTGAACGTCCCAGCTCGCGCTGCCCAAAGGATCCATGCGTTCGACTGGCCGGCATTGATTGCATGGGTGGGCTCCATTTTTTCCCTAGTGCATGGAAGAGACCAATTTTCAGAGCTTCTAGTATGGCATGGAAAAAACAAATCTCAGTTATCAAAGCGTCTATGACTGTCTATGTACCTGAATGACTTTTCCATTATGTACTCGACTCGGAATCGTCAATTTGTGCAATGAGATTATTATAATTCGTCAGCTGAGAGCGCAAACGTATTTTCATAAAAGGAGAAGTGCGACAACAAACTTGCTTGAAGGAATTCTAATCTTAGATCCTGATAAAGATAATATATTCTGACTGGCGATTCGTCTGCGATAAAAAAAAAATCTCATGAACAAACACTGTTGATGACGAAAGTTCCCTGACCCTTTTACACTTCCAACCTTACTTTTCGCTATCCTTTGGGGATCTGTAGTTCATTTCTGTTAATTGTCCCTATTATTAATTGAACTAATTAATATGAAGCGTTTACGATAGAATTCGTAGCCTTTCTGATAAGTTTGGGCTATCCAATCTCCTTTCGGTCCTTCTTCTTTGTTTCTTTTCAAATCTTAATTCTTATCCCATGACCGTTTTCGGACGATTTTTGTCATTGTTCTGGGCACCTCTCCTCTTGTGCTGCTTAACCTCCTTACTCTCTCTCTGATCAGTTATTTGCACACATAGTCTGTTCATCCCTAGTACATCAATGACTTACAATTTAAGACTACTAAATATTCGCTGCTTTAGAGTAGTGACCAACCATGATTTCCGTGCTAGGTTTATCTTTAGTGGATTTTAACACCAATCTGGAATCAGCTGTTGCTGATAGTTGGAAGTACGAATTGGGTAATTTGAATAAATAGACAATAAAGAAAATAACAAATGGTATAATACAGTATAGTATTGATCACTATTTGTGATGGAGTTTCAGGATATCCAATTTTGAATAACGTTAGAATTTACAAAGCTGATTTATTGTGAAATCATTCATCAATTTAGACACCAAGCTGCCATCTAGTTTGTTTACATTTCGTAGGAACGTGCTTAAATTCGGCAGCACGGGAAATAGCAATCCTACAGAATTAAAGACATTCCTTACGTTTGTTGGCAATTTTTGCAATGCTCTTTGGCTACGTTTGACAAAAACGAGCGCAAACTCTACGTTTCAATAAGCTCATGCAAAAACGAAACCGGTTTATATATATATATATATATATTAATATATATATAGTATAATATATATATATATATTAATATAATATTATATATATCTATGATATATATTATATAATATATATATATATATATATTATATATTATATATATAGGCATCAGGGGCGTTAATACTATGGTTGTAGGTTAGGTAGCTCCCTACCCAATATTTTTAGTCTTTTTGATAAAATAAATTATAGTAAAGTTACTAAACTATTACATTTTATTTGAAGTGAAAAAAACGAAAAATATTTTAAAATAATTTAAGAAAAACATCTACATTAGCATAGCAAATTTATAATAAATCATTTGGGATGGAAATTTGCCTTTCTACTTTCGTCTTTAAGAGTAAAATTCTACTCGCTTATGGTGTGCGTACATAGATTTTTTGATCGAGTATTTCACGATGATAATAGATTGGGCGCCTAGGCTCAGACAGTATGCATTACTTGTGACTAGTCACTAGGAATGACAAATATTAATCTTATTCAGAAGAATCTAACCGGAAAATAACTTTACGTTCGGCTACCTATGTCTTAATACTAATACTTTTTCTCAGTTCAATGCGAAGAATTTGAAAAAGATTTTGAATCTCTCTCCTTCTTCTCTCTCTCTCTCTCTCTCTCTCTCTCGTGAACGCCTCTCTCTCTCTCTCTCTCTTCTTCTCTCTCTCTCTCTCTCTCTCTCTCTCTCCGCATTCTATGTCCAACTTTCTCTCTCCGACTCTCTTCTCCTCCCGAATTCTCTCTCTCTCCAAAAGTATCTCTCGCCGGCTCTGATCATTTCCCTTTTAAACTCTCTCTATCGCCTATACCTCTCTCGCTCCTCACCTTCTCTCTCTCTCTCCTTCCTCCCGTATTTCTCTCTCTCTCTCCCTATCTCTTCTAAAACTCTCTCTCTCTCTCTTCTCTCCCTTCTCTCCTCTCTCTTTCTCTTCTCTCTCCTCTCTTCTCTCTCTCTCTCTCTCCTCTTCTCTCTCTCTCTCTGAAATCTCTTCTTAATCTTCTCTCATTCTCTTCCTTGCGTCACTTCTGGAGTTCATCTCTCCTCTCTCTTTCAGATCACCAGTTATGCGTCCCTTTCGTCGTTCGCTCACTGCTCAGCTTCCCACACTTCCTGGTGACATACTATCCCTTCTTCTCTCCATCTCTTTCCATCACTACTTTATTCTCCTCTGCCCTTATGGGATCCCATTGGGGACTCCGCTCCTCTCCTTCTTCTCCTCTTCCTCCTCTCTCCTCTTGCGTGGCGCGCTTGTCATATCCAAGGCTCTCGTTCGCACCGGCGTTGTCACGTGTCACTTCTGCTCTCCTAGTCTCCTCTTAACTTTGCGTTTTCCTCTCCTCTCTCTCTGCTTCTTCTTGTCTAGTTTTCTCTTCTGATCGCTTCCATATTCAAGCTTCTTGTTGATGGGAGCGTCCTCTTCTCCTTTCCTGTTAACTGTGGTGTTCCGCAAGGTTATGTTCTTCTCCAACTTTATTCCTACTTTTCATCCACGATCTCCTC
>JABUQX010012202.1:0-32614 GCA_015478945.1 Trachelipus rathkii
CGGACGATCTAGCATGTTGGAGTGAGGAGGAGGAGAAGATACGGGAGGTGGTGAGGTTGTTTGCGGAGGAGTTGGATGAGGCAGGGATGAAGATGAATGTACATAAGACAGAGATATTAATGGTAACGAGAGGAAACGATGAAGGCATGAGGATGATGATGGGGGAAGAGAAGGTGAAGGCGGTGGATTCCAGCGTCTATTTAGGTGGATGTTTTAACAGGGAGGGAGGATGTGGAGGAGAAATTACTAGAAGAATGGAAAAATATGGACAAGCTATGAAAGCACTGGACCCATTGATGAAGGACTGAAATGTTGGAATGGAGGTTAAAAATGTAATCTTCGAAAGTATATTGACTCCGACGCTGCTGTATGGAGCTGAAACGTGGACTACTACGAGGAGGAAGGAGAGAAGAATACAAGCGGCAGAAATGAGGGCTCTGAGAGTAATGACTGGGAGAAGCAGAAGAGACAGAATAAGAAACGAAGTAACCAGTGAAACTGTAGGAGTGAAGATGATTATACTGAAGATGGATGTGGGAAGACTGAGATGATGGGGACATCTGGAAAGGATGCAGCCTGATAGAATGCCGAAAAGAAGATGGGAATGGACACCGGAGGGAAGAAGACCGAGAGGTAGACCGAAGAAAAGATGAACCGAATCGGTGGAGGATTCTTTTAAGAGATGCCAGCTGCAGACAATGAGATGGTTGAAGAGAAGAGGAGTGCTCCTGGAGAGAGATGTCTGGAGGAAGACCCTCGCGCGACTGACAGGATGAAAATCCTTCCTGGGAGAGGAAGTAAGAAGTAAGTAATATATATATATATATATATATATATATTAGTTAAAATATTATAACCTAAATAATATCTATATATTATATATATATTATATATATATATTATATATATATATTATATATATATATAATTTAACTCCATTTGAAATATACCACTTGCGAAAGTCGCAGCCCCCCCGCCCCCCGAAAAAAATTCCCGGCTACGGGCCATGAATATATATATATATATATATATAATATATTATATATATATAATATATATAATATATATATATATATATTATATATATATATTATATAATATATATATATTATATATATGTGTATTAGCTGGTGAGCAGCTGGAACAAGTGTCCGAATTTAAATATTTAGGATATATGTTGGATGAAAGGGAAACGGATGATGCAGAGAGAATAGTAGTTGTAAATGGCAGGAAGGTGGCTGATGCAATTAAATCGTTGGTGGATGTAAAGGGACTAAGTCTTGAGTCCGCTAGGGTCTTACATGAGGGTATGTTGTCACCTGTGTTAATGTAAAGTAGTGAGACTATGGTCTGGAATAAGAGGTATAGATCTCGAGTACAATGTGCTCAGATGGACAATCTTAGGTGCGTATTAGGTGTGAAAAGAATTGATAAAATGGGGAATGAACGTATCAGAGAGTTGTGTGGTGTGAAGAAAGGGATAAATGAGAATAAATTAAAGTACGTTGAGATGGTTTGGTCATGTGGAAAGATGGATGATTGTCGGTTGGTTAAGTGGGTGTATAGTGGTGTGTGTGTGTTGGAAATCGACTGGCTGGGAGACCGAAGAAAAAGTGGATTGAGTCAGTAAAGGAATGCCTGGAGGAGAGAAATGTGAGTTTGGCAGAGGAGAAAAGAAAGGTGCATAATAGGAGTGAATGGGGGAGGGGGTTTGTATGTGTATGTTTGTGGCCCACCTGGGCCAAGGGATTAACCTCACAATGACGAGCTGCCATAGTGAGGGTCCGTCGCGGTCCCATGAAGTTCTAGGGTGGATTTTCTGACTGTGACGAGTTCTCACTAGTAGGTATAAAGAGGCGGGAAGGCTGGGCTTTTTTTTCGATTTGTGTCATATTCTACTACCACTTTTCTGTTTCCGGTGCATGTCACGCCCCTTACCCCCAGTCTTGGGGAGAAAAGGTGGATATATATATTATATAATAAATTAAATATAAAATAAAAATAAATATATATATTATATATATATATATTATATATATATATATATATATATATATATATATATATATATATTATATATATATATATATATATATATATATTAAACTTAACACAAACTTAAGTGATATTCTCTTAGTCGATCACAATGACGTCCAAATGTTGCACAAAATATAAAACTCAGCACAACTATACACCACGGTCTAAATATTTACCGTTCAATTTAACTTAATCTATCATTACCTAACAGGACTACATACATCAACCTAACATTGCCTAACGTAACCCGACTTATTTATAAGGTCTTCATTCTGTATGACTAAATAATTACGGCATCTGTCTATCTCTTTTGAAAACTATACAGAAGATCTTTGAGGAAAAAAAAAAGAAAAAAAAGAAAGGTAATTGCATGGCGACAACAAAGTTGTTATATCTAACACTTTCGGATTGGGTCCGAAAATTCGTTACGGTTAGGATAGGATGTTTCGACAGAGTTACTGTGCATACTTAAAACTTATCATAACCTGAACTTGTTGGGTCCTAAACCGAATCGTAACCTAAAAAAAAGAAAATGCAATTTTGTTTTTTATGTGACAGAGTTACATTTGCATTGGAAGTCTACCGAAACATCGATTATCGTTATAAAAAAAATGTTTCTATACTACGCTTAGCTACACAATTACAGAAAAAAAAAAGTCTGGTTGCAGAAAAATTCTCGAAGCGAGTCTGATTTTAATTTTAATTTTTAGGTATACAGAGTTTCAATTTTGATAAAATTAAGGCAAAGTAAAAATACTGTATATTCTTTATTAATAAAAATAACTTCTTTTTTGATGATAGTAAGTATACAATGACACATTTTAATCATAGGATAAATAATAATAATAATAATAATAAATAATAATAATAATAATAATAATAATAATAATAATAATAATAATAATAATAATAATAAAAATAATAATAATAATAATAATAATAAAAGCATTAAAAATAATAATAATAATAATAATAATAATAATAATAATAATAATAATAATAATAATAATAATAATAATAATAATAATAATAATAATAATTGCATGAAAAACTATTCAATTTCAATACAATAAATAAATTTTATGATACATTTAAATAAATTTACATATCAAACACTAGCAAAGTTTATTATTGAGATCTAAAACAATGTTGAAAATTAGATGGCAAAACATTTTTTATTAAACTTTTATTAAATTTCAAATGCAAAATAAAAGATGAAATGAAAAATTTTTTGCAAAATAAAAGATGAAAGCACAACGTTTTATAATGAGACTAAAGGAATGTCAAATAAAACAATGTAACTATCAAGCTTTCACCTCCATCCAAATATCACTCAAAAATATACACACATATAAAGTAGAACATCAAGTTTCTTCCACTTACTACCAATAGTCTAAGGAATAAACTATTAAAACTCAACTAGTAGTACCTACAAACATAATGAAATGCAACCATAATATTTTTAAAAAACAAACTTCTCAGTCAGTAAAACGAGAATACGCACGCACGCACACACAATCGTTGCAAATCGCCCTAACACATCCCACCCCCATCTTAATTGTAATAACTTTTACATAATATAAATCCTGAGCTGCATTCTTATTAAGGCAAATAAATGTTTTGAATAGATAAATAATTAGTCTCTCCAAGGTCATTAGAAATACACAAGTAATTACATTATTACTTCTATTTTATATTTCAATCTCCTCCTAGTTTAAAGAAAACACGGATAAAAAAAAAAAAATAATAATAATAATAATAATAATAATACAAAAATAATAATAATAATAATAATAATAATAATAATAATAATAATAATAATAATAATAATAATAATAATAATAATAATAATAATAATAATAATAATAATAATAATCCTTCACAATAAAAAAAAGAAAAAAATGAATAAATAGTTTAAAACAAAAGTTTTATTAACTCTATCGTACATTACATAATTACAAAAACTTTTTTAAAAATAAATAAAACAAAAATCCAAATAATAACAAAATCCTTAATAGGAGTAAAAAATAAAATTATATATATATATATATATATATATATATAATATTATATATATATATATATATATATATATATATTTATATATATATATATATATATATATATATATATTATATTATATATATATATATATATATATATATTTATATATATTATTTATATATATATATATATTATATAATATTATATATTATTATATAATTATATATATAATATACTATATATAATATATATATATATATATAGTATATATATATAATTATATATATAAATATATATATATATATATATATATATATATATATATATATATCACAAACTTAAATAATAAATATTCATAAGATGCCTTTTCAAAAACCTATTCTCGTAAAGCGATGAGTAACAACGTCATCAAAAACTAATATTTTTCCATTACATTCTAAGCTAAAACTATTCTAAACGATAAAAAAAAATACAAAATTATGTTACCCTGAGAAGCTTTTTACGAGTTCGAAATCTTTTTTCCTGTAACTATAGGACAGAAGACTTTATCAACATAAAAAAAACACTAAAGGACAGTTACAAAGCTTGTTATTAAAAGGATAGAGAATTTGAAGGGCAGAAAAAGACAGAATAATTATAAACCATCATCAGAATATTAACTCTGCAAAAATTGACACTTTCATTTAAAGTTTGAAAATTCTAACAGGACAATAGAGAGAGCTATCAAAAGGTGATCAAGAAAAGAAGGTATAGTATATAAAAAAGATTCAGATCTGTTATGCCTAAATCCACTTGAGTAGGTTAAAAGGATCTGATTCAAGGAACTCAAAGTGAGGTAACCCTACATGTTAACAAGATAAAAATTCATCGTAAGTAATTTTGTAGTAGTAAATATATTTTCTATAGAGAAAATGCACTACCAAATATAGAGGAGGAGTTCCTGAAACATATATAATGTTTTTATGGTATATTCAAATGTAACTTAATCACTAGCAGGAAATAGACAAATACCGTATATTACTTAGGTAGCAATTCTATTTGCAATAAAAATTTTAAATAAAACTGTAATAACGTCAAGTTATCAAACTCACAAAAATTTATTGGCATAATATTCTATTCATAAGATCCGATAAATTATAAAAGAGTCTGCTTGTAATTTGAAACAAAAAGTGTCATTCGTTCCGTCACGGGCATTCGAAACAATGATTGTTTGAACTCAATTTATCCGGGAATGTTTCATGCAAAAAAGGTAAAAGTTGTGCTTCAAGTCCATCTGTTTAAAAATAATTAAATATTAAACAATAATTAAATCATTAAATGTTTAAGAATATTTAAATAATTCCAAATATTTAAAAATTAAAATTAATAAAAATCAAATATTTAAATTATTAATAAAGTAGAGGAAAAAAATGAAATATCTACTCCACTTTAACAATTATATTTGTTCCATGCCAAGTATAGTCTGGGATAATGCCCAAGAAGTAAGACTTTCCCAGAATTGGTTTCACCGCGAGCGACACACGCACGCACGCACACACACCACTCTCTTTCTGTTGTCAGATTTTTAAGTTTAATACTATTAAGATATTTCTCTAATAATAATTAAAGTACTTTATTTTCCCAGGTGTAACTTATTTTAAACCAAAGAACACTATAAACTGTTTTTATGCTCATAAAAAAATACATACATTACATAAAATCCGTTTTTTTTGTAACTTTATAAATTTGAATACATATATATATATATATATATATATATTATATTATATATATAATAATATATATATATATATTATATATATATATATATATATATATATAATATATAATATATTATATATATTAGTATATATTATATATATAAATTTGTATATTTATATATTATTTATATATTAAAATAATATATATATTTATTATTATATTATATATATAGCAATATTATATATATATATATATATATATATATATAGATAGAGAAAAGAACACATTATTATATTAGTATATATATATATATATTATGATATATTATATTATATAATATAAATATATATATATATATATATATATATAATTAGGTTTTATATATTATATATATATATAGTATATATATATTATATATTATATATAGATATATATTTATTGTATTATAGATAATATATTGTTATATATATTACTATATATTATATATTATATATTATTATTGTATATACTTATATATTATATTATATTGAGTATTATATTATATTATATATTATATATTATGATATAAATATATTTTTGTGGTGTGTGTGTGTGTGTGTATAGGACCCACTGGCCACAAAAAAGCGCCTCCGTGAGTGGTTGTAAATACATAAACTCTATGGTGATATATATATATATATATTATATATAAATAAAGATATAATATATTATACGTCTATTTTTATATATAGCTATTTTTATATATATATATATATATATATAATATATTTATATAGTATATTAGTTTATATTAGTATTATATGATATATATATTATTAATATATATAATATATAGATATTTATATTATTATAATATATATTATCTTCCTTCTTCCACCCCAAGACTGGTGGTACTGGTGTGTGACATGCATTCGTGGAAAAGAAAAGTAGGAGAAGAATTATGCAAGTCGAAAAGAAAAAGCCTTTACGCCCTCTCGATTAATACCATAATTAGTGAGGAATTTCGCGCATTTCAGATAATTCCACCCTAGAGCTTTCTCGGACCGCGGCGGACACTCAACTATGGCATATCGGTTCAAGTGTATGGGTTTCCATCCCTGGTACCCAGTGCCACAACCATACCCCTCACAAAACCCTCCATTCACTCCTATTATGCACCTTTATTCTCGCCCTCTGCCAAACTCACTACTCGCTCCTTCAGACATTCGTTACTGAATCAATCCACTTTTTTCTCTCTTCTACCCCAGCCTGCGTCGAGTCCCAACTACACTCCCCACTATACATCCGCTAACCAACCGACTATATTCATCCTTTCCATAGGACCAAAAATCTCAACTTAGTTTCATTTATTCTCTCATTTACCTTTCTTCAACCACTATAATCTCTTATATTTTTAATCATTTCATTTAATCATTCTTGCCTTTGACTCTCAGGTAATAAAGTAATCATATTTGAAACTTTTAGATCTATGATCCTCTTTGTTCCAGAACCATAAGTCTCACTATATACATTAACACAGGTAACAACAAACCCTCATGTAAGACCCTAGCGCACTCATACTTAGTCCCTTACGTCCGTTTACAACCGATTTAATGATCTGCACGAGCCCACCTTCCTTGCCATTCCGCCAACTTCCTACTACACTCTGCATCATCCGTTCCCTTCATCCAACATATAATCCTAAATATTTAAACTCAGACACTTGTTCCAGTGCTCTCTATCTAACATAACGTCACAACCGAATGATTGTTTCATTCACTTACAACCTAAAACCTTACTCTTATCTACGTTAGTAGTTGATGCCACGTCCGCGCCGCTAAGCCACCCTTTTCATATGAGAAGGAATAAGGTTTTATAGGTTGAGAAACTTTGGTGAATATAATGCTTATGTATGTGTTAAGCTCGAAACCGTGTAATTTTCAAGTCTCTAGGAGTATATAGAGGGGGGGTCGCACCAGAGGGTCAAGACGTAAATATGCGCTTACGCCCTTTGTTGGCGGGCTTCCTATCGTGGTGATAGATTAGTCTAAACTATATCGCTTCGGAAGGAACCGACCAACCTCTGGAGGTCAAACCAGGACCGAAGGTCTGTTTGGCCGACAGAAACAGCCAAACCAAGTGGCGCATGGCAGCGTCCAGTAACACGACATTAGGATGCGCACGAGTAATTTTAATGCCTTAATAATATGTAGTAGTTAACTAAGTTCCACGAGAGAGCAATCTCGAATAATTCGAAGGACAGAACTCGAGAAGTCGTCTGCACGCTACTGAAAGAAACTGGGAATATCACACATTTTAATGAATCGTTGTTTTTACGGCACTCCGCTCGTATCCGCCGCGGTTCTTTTTCGCATCCTCACCGCCGTTTACTCGTTACACTGCTCCGACGTAAATAATAGCATGTCGTGCTCAGTCAAGAATATTTATCAATCTTGTGCAGCAGTACCAAGAACTGACCTGCAATTTCTTCAGAAACTTAAGGATTATGACGAAAATGAGTAGATTCGTTAATCACTGCAAGGTGCTCACGAGAAGCTCCGTAGTGCAGCTGCGGCACATCTGTGGATGTGTATTAGTATCCGTTGAACGTAGGAAGCGTAGTCTCTATGGTGTACTTATCTCCTTGTTCCCTAGCGGACCCGAATAAACGTTGATAAAAATAAGAAGCTATACTAGAGAGAGTGCAGCAATAGATACTCAAAGCTTAGTCAGAATTAAGGTGCGAGACGTGAATAGAGAGATGTTGATATAGGAAAGCACTGAAAAAAGAAGGGAAAGATGGTAGCGAACAAAGAGAGAGAGTATGACGTCGAGAGTTGAGTGTGAAGTATGCACGCAGGGTGACATCCACACGGTGCTGTGGATATTAAGGCTAGCACCAGCATCACACAGAACAACACAGCTTATTACATGGCAAAAGTATTTGTGCTCTATATTAGACCTACACACAAAATGAGTTATATAGCTTGTCTTCTCTCGAAAAGTTGTTCATTATCACTCGTTATCGAGTCTCTCAGAAATCTTCAGTAATTACTTCAATATTTGATAATACTCCTTCTAACAAAGAAAAATTAAATAAAATAAAATAAAATGAATAATAAATATTATAGAGAAACTACTCTTATGAGTCAAAAACTCTATGTTGAGATTAAATAAACATCACTATTGCGTGAATCACTTTCAAAGTGATCACTCTCACTATAAGAGCTCGAGCTAAATCAGTATAATACTCCTCTAATAACCACCAAACTAGCCACGCTCCATCCCGCTCATCTCAATACACCTACATTCTCACAGATACATTTAGAGTAAAATGCATTGGCATCAGTATGTGAGTCAATGTCATATACACTGGTGTCATCGGAGAATCGTGATAGATACATAATCATTAAAGATGTATTTCACTAAACAATATCAAAACACATATACGAGTCTGATCAAGGAGAATTACACTTATGGAGTGCGAGTCCAATATATGAGTTGATAATTACTGTTTAGGACAAAGTTTGCCTACACTTAATAATATGGTGGATTAGCATACCCATTGGCAGATCATCGAATCTAGGTAGCAATATAGAACATCTCCACAACGGACGAAGATAGGCTCACT
Source organism: Trachelipus rathkii (assembly GCA_015478945.1). Lineage (NCBI taxonomy): Eukaryota > Metazoa > Arthropoda > Malacostraca > Isopoda > Trachelipodidae > Trachelipus > Trachelipus rathkii. The sequence goes on from JABUQX010012202.1 coordinate 9,353, forward strand.
AATATGCGTTTAGATTAGAGCCAGGTAAACAACAGATTGAAAAAATACAAGCTAACAAAGTTCGCCGCATGTGTACCTTATACAACAGTATATAGCCCACACATAATATCGTATTAACATCCAAAAACGTAATATTGAGCGATCTTGAGATACAGATATATCGTCTACTCAACTATTAAACACAGAATTGTTAATTTTATACATTTAATACACGATTAATATTTATATAATACACAACATCTCTAAATTTATAAACCTTGTGTAATCTATCATACAGACCAGGCGGAAAGTATGCTAACGGTGTATGCACCATGAGCCTCGTCTCAGACACACCTAATAATATAGATCATATACAATAGTGTGCGGAATAAGTAAAACTCTAGCACTAAGATGTAGACGCTTCTCATTATTGTACGACACACACGACAAAACCTGACACATCTTAAGAAGAATAAACTTTAAACAAGTTTAACAATACTCAAAGATCCGCCAGCGTGGAGAGCACACTAAAAGTAAACTAACACTGCATTGAAAAACGTAATAGCCCTTAACTCTCACTCATATTTCGTGTTATCACTAAGTTTATTTTTTGAGGTGGGCTCTAACACATGTGACGATATATAACCTTATATAACACTGACAACAGTAAACATCACATTAATAAAGCTTAACTTAGCATCATCTAAACCTATGAATATTAAAACCACCCCAACGACAAACCTATATATACATCTTAAACAAGCGAATAAAACGTATGTACAACATTTAAACAAAGTTTCACCACTTTATATCAAACAGTAAAGTAACTAATCAATAACTATATACTCACAAAAAATCATAATCATTATTCCACACTTGGTCTCAATCATGACTCTAATACATATATAATATGGTTAATTTTACATTAATAACATATCGAATTAAATATTTAACAAAACCTTTAACCACTGATAGAATCATTTTAATGTAGTACCACTAGGAATATATGCTAAAACGTAACAATAATTTTACATTAATAAAGCCACCGTATCATGAGCATCACGGAACTAAGAATATAATAGATTTATACGGACAATACTCATGACAAAAACATCTTATAAAGCAAGAAATAAATCATGCTGACATTAACAATCAGGTCCAAACTTATCGAACAGTAAAAGTTATATAATCTAACTATAAGACTCACAAAACATAATCCTATCTGATATATACTTTTATCAATAAAAATCTCCAACACGACTAATGATTAATTTATATACATATATTTAATCATTATGATTATTAAAAAAATTCTCTACGACTACACACACGAATATCCTATGAGGCGAGGCTAAGCTGAACCACCCCTTACACCATGGATCCACCACTAACTAGTGCGTAACGACCATGACAATACTGAGAGTAGAGGTTTTCCCAAGCACTCTTCTCTGTTCACAGCAGGTGCTATGTCAGACTTGACACCTATGGCAACATCCCAAACCATCAGTATAACACACAGGTGAACACGCGTAGCCTGTCGATAGCGATGACCATAAAGATAATCAGTCTCGCAGAGGCTCACACGAATCTCTTCTAAAAATATCCCAATCAATTAGAGGAACGGTACAAATATAATATCTGTGGGACATGTAGTAACATACGAGTGTTTTCACCATAGTTTGAGTGAATATATTAAACAATAATAATTTTCCAAAAAGCAACATTAAAATATAAATAATATACATTACAAACTAATATATGTTTTATATTTTTAAATATATATATAATCTACATCTAATCAGTGAGACATAGGATTCTGGTATAAATATATGAGCAAGTTCTAATGTTTCTCACAGAGTAATTCAACTCCATCCGAATGAGGATGTTAATAGAGCATAAATATACAACCTACGGCTCAACTAAACCATTTTTCTGCAATCGTGATTTCAACAGCACTCCACTCTCACGCTCAATCAGCCAGAAAAGTAAAAAACGTCCTTGATACTAATAGTTATTAATGCATTTCGTTATACTGCATTTATTACACGGAGAATCACACATGTTTCACTCAGTTTAAATATTCGTATAATTTACACCATAGTAAGCATTATGAATTAATGTCCTCGAGTATAGTTCAACATCTTTAGGCGTTAAGACTTATGAGTCTGAGTATGCTAAATAGTTCACTGGTCTACTAAATTAGTTCCATATCAAATACAAAGCTGTTATATTTTTTACAGTATGATAATATACTATGAATCAATGATGATAACCTATACACTAGTACGCATGAATAGTGACTAAGTCAATACATTGAGGGTTTTTTATATATATATATATATATATTAACTAATAGTTATATACATTAATACTTTTAACATTATCATGATGAGTGACTCACAGTGAAAGTAACATTCTTAATTCTTTATAATACCTCCTCAAGCTGTCACCTCTTAATTCAGCATGGGATGAGCGATGCCTCTATGAATGACATAATACTTAGTCTTTACCCCAAGCCTTCAACGCTGTACGATAATACTTTAGAGTAATTCTCAACCGACTGATTGAAAGGATCTAAATTTAACTACTTGCACTCCAATTGGAATACAGGTAATATATTGTTATATATTAATTAATTATGCAATATAAATAAAAAAAAGAAACAACAAATTTAATTTTCATCTTACGTAGGTATATTACGAAGGTATATATCTCGTAAAAGAGTGAGATACAATTCGTAAGGAGAGAATGAGAGGTCTAATCATACTGCACTCAGCGAAATAAATAATTAGTCTTAACTGATGAAATCGTAATGTAATAATAACAGGATCTTAAAAATAGGTAAATTGAATGATTTTCTTTCTTTCAAACCAATATCAAGATAAGTAGTTTAAAACATATAAGAATATCAGAACGTACGAATTGATACAGTATATCTAAGTTCAATAGGGTATTATAATATATCGCTTAAGATCAGCTAATCACAACAACAACAATAACATAGTACATATAAAGAAGTTCTATTTATATACTAACTCCAAATGGAGATATATGTATAACGTTAATAACTTATTGTTTTATACATAATAATAAAAGAAAAGAAAAAACGTGACCTAACTATAGAACAGACTTTGTTGTACATCAGGACATAATTACATAAACAAACACCATACGTGTATAACGAATAAATCTTATCATAACATTAACAAATATCCACATTTAATACACTCACTGTAAAGTAACTATAATATACTATATGTCAATATCAAACGTTAATACCTATTCATACTTTTATCCAAGTGAGCATATCTCTTTAAAATTATATATAATCGATTAATTTTTACTCATGACACTAGATATAATTTATAAACCAAGTATAAATTTATCATAACCTTGTATATAACTATCATTATACATAGACCAACGGAATACTGTAAATACATAAACAAAGGTTTATATCCAATAATTAAACAAAAAATAAGGTTTTATATTACTTACTCACTATTACGATAATATATGGCTATACGTTAACAATGTATTATTACAAATTATAATAAAAAGCTAACATTAATAATACTATAAATAAAGTAGATATATAATTATATACAAACGTAATCAAATACCTAACATACTACGGCGTATGACCGTTTGCGTGAGAGTATAGACTGCTTAAGACTCTGATTCTATACGAATACGTATCCAGCAGCTCGGTAACAGCTCTCTCACGGGTTAAACACCTATCGAGATATATAGGATATATATAGAGTGATAAATGCCACTAGAATATGCGACACAACTAGTGTTGCGGCAGATGGTCTGTTATTCTGTGAATCGAGTAAAAATCTCAAATAGATAGAATTGATAGCATTAATAACACGGATCGTGATATATTATATACACCCATAAGTAATGCAACATGGGCTTTTTCTCACCCTAAGCTGCATCATATACAGAACTATGGCGTGATCAATCAGACACACAAGGATGGGTATAACGACTATACTACTCACACAAAGATAATAGAGTCTCTATGAGCAAATAACTTCGTAATATATATATTACTCAAAAAATTATTATATCCTAAACTTAACTATTATTTTAATGATATATATTATGATGACAAATAGCAAAAAAAATATATAAAAAAAAAAAAATATATAAAAAAAATATATAATCATGAAATAAAATAAAAAAAAGTTTCTACAAATCATCACATGAGAGTCCCAGAGATGAATGAGCAAAACAATAAACTCAGTATAATAATATATAAAATATACCTCTGAAACGTATATATATATATCAGAAAAAATAGAACAAAATGTAACTATACTTTCTCGTACATAAGATAGCATAAGAGAGGGATAATATCTTTCGTCATATTACTGAAAGAGATCACTTTGAAGAGTTAATACCACTCGCAACAATATATGCTGTTAACGTTTCATTTCTCTAGTCTGAAATGAAAAAAGCTCAGGTATCATACTCATTTAATTCTCTATTAAATTGCCACACACCCCTCAATCTTTAGTGGTCCTACCTCTGTCCCAACACTCGCCTGATAATGCTGACTGTGGAAAACGTCTACTGATTCCAGAGTTCTCATGAGTTTGTAGAGTACACTCGCATCCATCATCTAGAGGACATACACACCTGAGTAAAGCACATACACAACAGTACACTGTGTCACCCGTGAACTCCAAATTGTCACATTATATCTTGATCGGAGCACCTATCTGAGCGCCGTCTACCATCCATAGCATAAGTTCTCTCACATCATATTAAGAGCAGACACCATTGACTCATGAGCAACACGACACACACTGAGAGCACTCACTCACTACTACATCGAGAGAACACCCGCAAATCAATCCCTCGGCGTTATTATGAATAAATCTAGCGCACTCACCATCCTAGCGATAGGATATCTATATCCTGTAACTTTATTCTAGAGAGATATTAAAGTCGTGACACGTGATCATACGCAATACCAAGACTAAAAGTCTCCCACTATATATATGCGGCGATAAGTCGAGACGACACACATGGAAAGCCCAGCTTATCCTCTAACCCGAGCATACGGACACCTCATACACACACAGGTAGCGACCAATCTATCAAGATACGCAACTATCGGAACACACTATCGTCATAATATAATATATCTACACCAATCATATACACAAAAGCAGAGCTCACTCGTTTTGAGTGACCCTGGATATATATACGCATGTCTAAGTGCTAGCACCTCAGCTGGGTGCGTCCCACCGCTTCGACACTTCACCCTCGTCCACGTACGCACAGCACCAGCACATCGAGAGCAATCAGCGCCAAATATAGGGCGTGAAAATATATATCCTTAGAGTACCAATTACCCAAACTCTATAAACTAGACTAAAATTAGTCTGCAAGTAGTCTCTTTAACACAGGTCAATAGTCACTACTGACAACAATGATCGAGTTATCTAACAAAAAATATCTCATAATGCACACTCTTTAACATAATCTCTCACAGTTTAATTCACTATGTCATAGTGTATATAATTAATATAAATAACACATAAGAAACCAACTAACGCGAATAAAACACGTTTTACTTAAATCAGACTACTCACTCACACACCGCAACACATAACCTTCACCACAGAAACCACACGCCAGACTCGAGGACCTCCGCGCCCCTTTGTTGAACACCTAACGCTTCAGGAGGTCCGGTAGGTAACCTATGATACAATCTTCATTTATCTCCTCTCTACCCCAACCTTTTTCGACTCCCGCCCCACCTCTCTCTCCTTATAATCTATATCCTATATTATTCCTTCAAATACTTTTGCTTAGGCAGTTTTCGAGTGATTATAGCAGTCTGTATCCACAGGCATAGGCTCCGTTACCTCTTGTTATATTATCGAGGTCTCGAGCTGAGTGAAAGACTGTAAGCACAGCGCGTCGAGTGCCGCTCTACTAGTAACACACGCTCTTAACATCCACATCTCTTCAAAGTGGCATACCCGATGTTGGCTGTTCTTCCGCGTGTCCATTCCTCTTTCTCGCAGGTCGCATCTCCTCTCAATTTAGTGCTTGCAGCACTCTCCATATGTTTTCATATCCTAGTGCTATCAAATCGCCTTCTGTATGATGCAGCTGTTGCCAAATCTACAGTTTTGAATTTGGAATCTCATCTATCTGTGTATTCCTATTTTGTAGGGGCCGACGCACCTCCTCCAGGTGTGTGCGATGCTACTAACAATCGTCTTACGAGCGAGGTTACAGCATCACCAAATAGGGTCTAAGTTTCAGCCTGCTAAGCGATAAAAAATATTTTCATTCTAGTCACTGCCTATGAGATTTAAAGAGGTTTATTTGTGGCTTCTAGTCCACCACAACGACACGTGTCGCACTGCCCATGGTTTTCTTCTCGGCGTAGCGGACGCGAAACCGATCTCGATGATGTTTTCTCTTGCAAAGGACTGCACTGTCATTAGATATGAAGACTAACCTCATCTGGTGAGTTATCTGTAGAGCTTAGTGGTACGTATATGATATAATAATATTAAACTTAATGACCAATGTATGATAAAATATATCACTGATATTGTTAGTGAGTGAAGATAATGATAGAGTTTTTGTTAAGTATATGTTATATACTGTGTATATAAACTAGACGATGATGTGTTTATAGAAATCGTGAGCCTATATAGGTGATTATAAAGGTTTATTGTTGTATAGGTAAATGTTTAGGTATAGCCCTAGGTATAATTTTAGCTATTAATGTGTCTTAATTGTTTTTTTCATAAGAAAATCGTGATAATTTTCGAAGGTATGTTTTTTTCTCATACTCAAAACGAGGTGTTATATCTCTTTTTATTGACAGCATTAAGCTGTTCACTTTCATAATTGTTCCTAGCATGTTGGTATCATTTTCCTCATGTATTATTCATGAGTCTCTCATTTCCTTTAATGTATTTCAGTGAGATGTATTGCTCGCCTTAACTAGCTGCTGCAATCACTCAATGCACACAAGTGGGGGAACATATCGAGTGTATTGTGTAGTTGTTGAGTGATATATCGATGTTAGCTACATTTGTTACTCTCAATGAGAGTGATTTATCCATTAGAGTATATATTCAAAACCCGGAAATTAGTTGCAGCTGAGATTGTTCAGACATTTTACTTTGATATTTATATCTATACGCGAGTATGTAGGATGTTTGTACAATTTATTATCATATATATATCTCCTTAGTTGTGTTTTATTTGATAATATTTAGCTATTTAATTATAGATAGCAAAATTACTTTATTATGGTTGGTTAAGCATATATTATTATTCGTGAGCTTATATATATGTAGTCCAATTAATATATATAAATATGAATCGATATAGTTATGTTTATAGTTATTAAGATAAAGACCTGACTGAGATAATAATTGACTTGATATGACTATACTGTAATACGGGACTAGCTAACATAATAAAGTAGTAGGGTAACTGTGACAGTAGTGAGATATATATAATGTGAGGGTAGGTTTGATTTACTGAATATATATCATTGGAACTTATATAAACACTGTGGCACACACATTCAGTAGATCGTATAGTCATATCGCGCCTATTTTCACAATCTATATACCTTCGATAATATATATTCAACAACAGATATACCACATTTTTTCTCTCTCAGAGTGGTTTTTGTCCAGAGGAGCTCACAGGCAAACTTATTATATGTCGTTATTTTTTTTGTTATGTGTTTGGTGAGTCCTTGTTAAAGCTTTGTGTTGATGTTTTATAATGCAATTGTTATTCGTCTTGAGGAGAGTGTATGATATTTAGAGTACGAATTTATGAAATGAGTATACATTATAAATCTCCATGAAGCTTGTCACAAATATTATTTCAGTAGTTGAGTAAAACATATTGTTACGTACGTTATATTAATCTTTGTTATAAGTATGATATGAATTAGAGACATGGATATATGCTAAACTTTTGTTAAATATTACTCTGCTATATAGTTTATAGATTTAAAAATAAACTATATTATAATATGATAGATAGAATGCTTGATGAAAAGTGTGAATAGGTTTGACTTTATTGTTACGTAATGGTTAAGGTTAAGTTTATACGCGCTATGTAGGTTGATACGAGAAGTTTGTTAATGTTATAGTAGTTATATTTCACAACGTATAATGAGACCGTTAGTTATAGATTTGATTACTCACGTATTGTTTAAAAAACAATAATATTTTATATTATTTTTCATTTAAAATTATGTATTATATTTTTTATTTTTATTTATATCATATGGTTTATTTTTATTTATAATTATGGTAGTATTAACGTATTTTAGCTTTATTAATGTAAAAAATCATTGTTAATATAGTTAGCCATATTATTCGAGGTTAGTATATTAATAAACCGTATTTTTAGTTATTATTGTTTGCGATAATAAAACTTTGTATTTATATGTATTTTAACAGTTATTTATCGATTATATCTTGATATTCATATTGGAGTAGATAAACTTAAAGGTTTAGTGAACTCAAAAAATTTCTCGTTAGTGATCAAGAGACAATCTCCCTATTTCATATACTGCACTGATCTATTCGAGAACTACAAATCATATAACGTGTAGTAACTAGTAGTTATGAAGCACCACACTCGACTCTCGGAAAAAAAGATTTACTAAAAATATCACAGTTAGAAGTATATCAGGTTATATGATTAGCTCCGCTCAACTATAACTAACTTTAGCAGCGTGCTTTAAGTCGTGGAACTTTTGTTAATCGTTATGAGTACGAGGTGTGATCATTGTCGTATGCAAAGCATTACAATCGGTTGTGTGAAGTCATATATATGTTAGTCTCGACGTGCTCTCACCTATTTAAAGTTACGAATATTCAAGAATGAGAGGTCAATAAGAGAGTTATGTATGTCACTCAAGGTGCTTGAGTGTATGTGAGTAAATACAAAAGGTACGGCTCATGACAGTTATGTAATCTCCTAGGTTTAGAGGGATGAGTTTTAGTATATAAAGAACTTATTTTGTACGTAATGTAATATGGATTGTTATGTATGATTGATTGCGTGATCTATATAGCTACATTTGTATTACTTTCCTCATTACCTTTTGTCTCTGTTTCAAGATGTGCTATAAAGGAATCATAACAGGTCTTGTAACGAGGGACTCCATATTCTTAGAGAGTAAAAAAATTTAGAGCTTTCTTACATGTAATATATGTGGGTGAAGAGAAGAAACTATAGTCAGAAGTATAACGTCTGATGATAAAAATATCGGTGCATATATATCTGAGAGAATAAGCGGAGACTGTTTTCGGAGTCTGGGTGTAAGAGCGTACAGTGGTCTATGCTGTGCACCGATATGGCGGGTATGGTATAGGAAGCTCTGGAGTTGCGTCGTCTCCAGTTCCAGAGGCGAGTATGTCTAAGTTAATTATGCGGCACACGGACAATTTTGCGTAATACCCGACAAATGTAACTAGCCAATGCGATCACACAAATAATATACAAATAATTTACGAGATCAAAACACGAAAGATGTAGAAGGACCTAGACTATATGAGTGAATATCCTGAGAATGCACGACTCTATTATGTTGCAATATAGGTGCAAGTAATAGACCTTAAATCATATCAACTTTATTTGAAGATTTCATCACAAGATTATCGAAACACATCAGTATATGAAGCTTGGGTATAAGACTGTAATTAATAATGTACATCTGAGTGCATATTCGTACCTTATATATACCTTGCTGAAATCAGAGTGTAACAGCCTGAGAGGATATATAAATAGTAAATATAGATAATTTGCTTTTTACACTGCACTCTGATTAATGTATATTAAATAAGTATTGATGCTATCAGCAACTTATTGTGAATAACCCAATGATGCTCTGTCACATTCCATGCGTGTAACGTATGTATAGGTTATTCACTGTTCTAAGTCATATCTGAAATAATATAAACAAGTACTTATGTTTAGATATGTAAAAAACGACTTAAATATCTCTAATCTTAAAAGATGTTTGACATATACTCGAGGATCATTAATATTCATAATATAGTACTGCTATAGATGCATCAATTTCTATAGACACACACTCTCTTAGCTCACAAACATATAGATGTAATGATGTTATCTCGCTTCTAATCTATGTTGGGTTATAATATGCACAGTATACTAAGGAATAATGGCTATATATATATATAATATATATATATAATATATTATATAATAATATAAACGTAATACTCAGACTAAGGATACGTATATTTTACTTATTTCTCTCTGGCTGTTAGAGCTGAATGTGAGTATAGAGCTGTGAGTGAACCGAAAGTATGCAGAAAAATGGTTTAGTCCAGCAAGTTGTATTTATGCTTACATCCTTTCGGAAGGAGTTGAATCTCTGGAGAAACATATAGAACTTGCTCAATTTTTACAGAATCCTATGTCCCCTAGATATATGAATGGATTAATATATTATATAAATAAAAAATCCTATAAACTTTATGTATTATTATTATATAATTTTTAATTAATGTATCTATTTTATTAGATAATAATTATTATAGTATATACACTGAAAACTGTTTATATGTATTTATATACGTCCACCTTATATGTACGCTTTGATTAGTATTATAAAGATGTTGGGGCTGGGCTGTTTATTACGTATTAGCAGCCGTTGTAGGTTAAAAGTTATGTATATGTTTCATAAGTTTATACTTTACAGTAGAATAATAAAAACTTTACTTTGTTTGGCTTATAGACCCATATTTGAGTTATTATGCTGTTAAGTTAGGTTTTATTATGTACTAAATTTTTTGTTTAAAATATAATTACTATGTTATATTAGAGTTTTAAAAAAAAACTACTAACCTGAATTCAATCCAAATATGTAATGAATTAAAGTTACGAAAGGATTATGTTTTTGTGTGAAGTCTTGTAGTATACTTTTAATCATGTATATAAGTTTTAGGACCTATGTTTAATGGGCTCTCAGCAGTTTATAATTTCAATATGCTATATATGTTGTCAAGTTTGATATATTATACGTAATATATATTAAATTTTATCTTAGGTTTACTTTTACTCCAATTTTATAGTACTGGATATATATATATGGAGCTTATTTATATTAAATTGTGAAAACTTTGTTACGTTAGCTCACAACTTTCGTTGGTCTGTATGATAATTACAATAGGGTTATGATAAATTTTGTGTTAAATATTACGATGTTAATTATTATATAACATTATAGTTATGTTATGAAGACATGCTGGAAACCATATGTATTATGTGAATAAGTTACGTTTTGGATGTTATGTTAGTTACTTAACTTAGTATATGTTAATGTGAAACTTGTTAACGTTGACCGTTTATACCGTGTGGTATTAAGAATGTTGTTTAGTGTGTATCGTTGTATATATATATATCTATATATATAATATAAAGTGATGTAATATCATAGTTTAGATGAGCTAAGTAGCTTTATTATGTGATTAGTATTACTGTGTCAGTGTTAAGTAACTTTTAATATATTCTTTCATAGTAACAGACTTTGAAAAAATAGTATGAATAGGTTACGTATATGTTTCGCATGCAGTGTTAGTTACTTTATATGTAAGCGTAGTATTATAGATTATGTAGATCTTTGTTAAACCGAAAGTTGTGAAAAATTGCTAAACAATTCAATAATGTACTTTGTATATTATATTCACTTAAGTCCTTATATGGGTTAATAATTTATGTTGAGACTATTTATTTAAGTTGAGTATATGAAATGTATTATCAGTTAGACTAAATATCATTTCGCTGAGTCTGTATGATAATTACATCCAGTATGTATAATGATTTTGAGTAAATATAATCTAATTAGTTATAAATGAGTGAGTTATATAAATGTAACATTATTATTATAGTAGTAGTAAAACTTAAATGGCTTTGAATTATAAGTTAGGAATATTAAGTTACGTTTTTTGGACATGTTATGTTAGTACTTTACGGTTGTTAAGTAATGGAATCATTTGTTAATGTTAACTCAGTATTTATATATTCCTGAGTTAAATGATATGTTATAGGTCTGTCTGTTGTAGGTTATATAATTCATAGTTCAGTAATGTAAGTAGTATTAGCTTATTGAATATAATGGCGAAAACTTATTGTTTACGTCAACATATATATAATTGAGTATTGATCTTATATGCTATATATAAAGATACTTTAGATTTTATATGTGATTATGATTTATTCTAATAAATAATGATACTCGAAATGTGACATGAATTCAATATAGGATCTAATAGTTCAATATATATAAGGATTAGGGATGTGAGCGGTATATAGGCCAAGCATCCGAAAGCGAATTTGGGTGCTGACGTTGGGTGGTTTTGACTATACTAGATTTACTGAACTCTTAGAAGGTATGAATATAAAAAAACGCATAACAGTCTTACGAGAGTTATGAATAACAATAAAACTTATTATTGTAATAAAATAATATTTATATTAATATAGCTTAATATTCTATCTCAGACGTGAATTTCAAAGGAAGTTTATTTTAATGAAAACCAATATTTTTCTATGTGTGTATATGGCATAAGATCTCTTTTTAATCTTCATTTAAAAAGACACCACAATAAATATATGGTATCATATTAATCACATATATTATATATTGTAATAACACTCTGCGAGCCCAGCGACCTATGAGCCACAGCCACCGGCTCCAGCACTCGTCATACACTTCCCTAACTCCTCTGAGTCAGACTCCTTCTCCACTCTTTCCTTCTTTTATTCATCTTCATCCTTCTTTCTTCCTCCTTCGGCCTTTGTTTTGCACTCTGTGCTTTCTTTTTTCAGTGGGTATTCCTGAGTGAAGCGGGGCCCTAGTTACACCCTATACGGACTTACTATAACCATCATGTATTCGAAGCATTTATTTACGGTCGTCAGACTAAACCTAGTATTAAACACAACCACACCATTGTTGTTTTGATACTGATATGTTTTATTATATCGTCAGCGTGTAGTTCGCGTGGAGTCACTACCTGTAGCGAAGAAGAAACTCGCGGCGGAATTTACAGAGTTCTCGAGCAGCTGCGGCACGCGTCTATATATTAATAAGCGGACGCGAGATTCGCATCTCATCACTTTCGGTGTAAATACTCTGCCGCACAATCTTGACGATTTCGTAATATAATAATAATTAATAATAATAATTTGAATAGGAGTACTATATTGAATCATATTTTATAGTGAGATCAAGAGCACAATAAAATATTATTAATAATAATAGAGTACAATAAATACATGAACGCAATAATTAAAATAATGTTTTGGCGAGACTCGCATACAGTGGTTGGCAAACCTCTCTGCTGTACTTTGGCTCGTTGCGACAAACAGACTCTCTCAGGTCTGTTGCACCCCAGGGTCAACCGCGTGTTCTCTGTATACCCCGTTCCGCGAAAGTGATAAGGGTGTAGCGCCCACACTAACGCGCGTGTGCGAGTGGAAGCCGCCACAAGAGCGAGACGGCTCGGTCGATACGTGTCACCTCTCCTCCCCATCACCACTCTCCCCCTCTGAGACCAACCCTTTGGTATACATTCCATAGGAGAGTCACATTATAAATTTTGACACACACTAGAGTTTTCACACGCACTGTGTGTTCCATTGGCTCTAACGACATACACTAGATTATATCACATATGTGTTTTGTAGACCGGCTATACTCCTATTCCTATTCATCACTCACACAAACCTAGCGTATGGTTGCGGTCGGACGTCGAGTCAATATCACCACTATTTGAGCGTGTGATTTCAAATGAAGAGACACACCACTCTCCCTCCGCGCACCCACTTCCTCAACTCCTCCTGTTATCAGACCACACCACTAGTGTTGTCGCTCTATGCACTTGTAGTGTCAATTTGGCCCACATAGGGCTGATAGAATGATACGTGGCGTTCACCATTTATAGGGGCTGAATTAGTGACCTATTTTTGTAATGTCTTTACCCTTTTTTGTCTTGATCATATATTATTTATCTACTCACCAAAGCTATGCCATATATATATCCATGTAGTAGAGTCTAAATTTTATGATACCACTACCATATAATATTTTATTATATGTGATCATATTCCTTTAGTGGGCTTTATGACTCACCCTATTTTGATATGTATATTACCTTGTTATTATTGAACTCAATGTAATATTATCTATAGGGAGTATCTTGACCTTTAGCCCATATATATATATATATATTATATACTCACTATGAGGTTCAAAATTTTATGGCCCATCATGTGGATTAAATTTTTATTACTTACCTATTCTCGAGGAGCTTTATCCGGAGTTTTGAAGTCTCGGGATTGTTACCCGGCTGAGCTTTTCTATGACGCGGATGGATGTATAAGCGGTCACGTGTCGGAGCATTCGCCAGGAGTCTCGATAGTAAAAAAAACGGACTCCTTTTGCGACTCCCCAATATATATCCTATGTGATATTTTAGTCGCCACTCTTTTAGTGTATATGGTAGACACTATTTATAATTTTGCATTTTGCTTTAAAGTTTTCGGGGGCTATTAAGCTTCATTTCTTACGTTACATAAATAAACACACTCTTGAGTATAATATATGAGACACTCACACTGTTATATATCACTAGAGATCACTTATGGCCTAGACTCAATAATAATATAATAATAATAAAATATTATTATTTATTATTAATCTCATTGAGTTGTCTCAAATTTATTGTGCACCATACTCATTCACTCAATTTTTGGCTCAATTATCTGATTAATGATCTCTACCTACCTCACTGCGTTTCATCATGCTAATTTATATATACAGTATGTCTGCGTGAGAAGCTTAAAAAAAATGAGTGATATTCATGACGTATTATTATTCTATTATGTTTAATCATTATGCATTAATTAATTCATAATTAGTATGGATCACCTGTTTAACAAAAACACAGGCCACATTTGAAAACAGAGTGGTGAGGAGTAGGCCTAACAGTAGCGGTGACGAGTCGTATATAGATATGATGGACAAAAAAAAAAAGTGTCCTAAACAATAGTATATGAATATAAGATAGAGTATTATGTGGAGCAATCACAATGTGAGTGCACAATGATAGTGAGAATTATAGTAACATAATATAGTGCCAAGAATGAATGAATAATCTCACAAATAATAATAAGATGAGATCATCACATGAGTGAATATGAGTAACTACACACTATTTTAATATACAAAAATATACAGGCTCTGTAGCCTCCCACTTAGAATGATCACACTTAGTAATAAATATATAAGTGCCACACTTAAAATAAATGGATTTGTACTATTACTCACTCACTTATTATTTAATGTGATTTTAATTTAAGTGTTTATTCTCATTTGAATTAACATCACTTAATTTGTGTGATTTATTATATACACTCTAAGTTATAAGCTGGTGAATGAATGAGTTTTAAAATATTAATTTAAATGTTAATGTCACATTGGTTTTGATTGACAAAATAAACGTATAAACTATGATCAGGGCTTCACACATATTACTACTCTACGGTTAAGTGGCTACAGAATTATAATACAACATAATCTAAATAACACAATATATTAATCAAATCAACTTAATAAAAAATAATATAATAATCGACACATTAATAATAATAAATAAACAATAATCACAACATAATAATAAATATTAATAACATAATACTTATAAATAATAATACTCAATAATAATACTCAATAATCAGATCACACCTAGCATTAAGTACACTCTCTATATTACACTACCTATCATCTTATGGATATTTTTGAATGCTCAACTTTGATTGTATTCCATTATTATTTATTAGTATATGTAAACAACTCATTTAAGTCTAATATATGAACATAACATAATAATCATTGATAGAGTGAACTAACTCTTATGAAATAAGTGATTCAAATTCTAATTATAGTGAAAGAAATCATTACATACATTATTGATGACGTAACATCTTATAGTAATAACCATCAATTAATATATTATATATATAGAAATAGGTGAGTGTTGTTATCACATTATGTATGTAATGAATTCTGATGACGTTTGAGTCGGCGCTACATCTCTGTGAAGCTCCTCTGATTATAAGAGATCAGACCTACACTGAGCTGATCGGATAAGTCTGGAGACCTGATTTCCCCTAGTTTCAATAAGGCTGTATCACCTCAAACAGACGCTCAAGGACAAAGCACTCACCCCTACTACACCGCATACAAGAAGGATGGAGGCCCCGCTACACCACGCAGTGTCACGTCACCATACTCAGAGCTCACGCTTGATCCACGTCATACCGCCGCGCTGCGTCACCGCTAGTCGAGCTAATATATATTCACTCCGTGCGTGCCCCTGCCCGCCTCAGCGTGTGTCGCCGACAGTACTAGCTTATAAAATATTAACCTACACTATAATACTAGCGAGATATACGAAAATAAATTATGATTATCAATGAGTAAATAGCATAATATTTCTCACTAATAAAATTTCTCTTTCAAAATATATATTATCTCGTAGACAAATTATTCCATATTTAATTTACTATATACTTTATACATTATTTTTAATATAAATAATAACTTTTACACACCTTAAAGCAGTAAATCAGTAAATCAATAGAGGTGTACCTAACACAAAAGGGTTCTATATATTATTATATTAAGTAATGTTTTGTTATTTACTGCATATACATGTACTGTAAACATTTCCTATGCTAGTACATATGTTATTATAAATATCATAAATGCATTTTACTTAGCTATTATTAACTCTCTAACCTAGCTTTACGGCTTATTAAACTCATGTTTTATGCATTTATTAACTCATATATGTTTTAACATTACATACCTTAAATTAGTTTATAGCTTATATGACTTACATATTTATTATATATATACTATACCTTTAAATATATTACTAGTATTAAATCAGTAATAATCAATAATATATAATCTGTGATCACTAATTTATTTACACCCTATATTCTTCCTGTGCATGGCACTTTTATGTTATTTATCATGTTTTAACTGAGCTTTAATTATTCACTAACTGCTAAAACTTTGCATAAAGAGGCGACAAAGCCATTTTATATATGCTTATTTTAAATAGTTAAATATTTTATTATACATTACATACTTAAATAGCTAAGTAAAATCAGTAAATTACAATAGATAAGTGATGTCACTAATACATCACTAATGAGTAATAGTAATAAGCTTTATTGTTTTACTGACTATTTTACTTCATAGTTTACTGTCATTTAAATACTTTAATGTTTTACACTTGATACAATACACTCATAATGTTATTAATACATTCAGATATAACTTATCATGTTTTACTGCTTTAATCAATGTTTTAACTGCTATTAATACTTACATATATATATAACTTATTAAATCAATTACTATTAACCAAATAGCACAGTATAAAACTAAGTATAATAGGATTACAGATGGGAGTATTTGCATATTCGTTCAACTAGAGCAAAGGGTTTGGTATGTTTTGTTTATCGCTTTTAATATTTTTTAGGTGCATCGGTGGTACAATGCTATATATACCATATCTCATACTGTGTGATCCTCTTTTGAGATTGCAAATCTCCTACTCGATCTAGCCCTCCCACGAGCAGTCTGTTTAGCGTGTCACTGGGAACTTCATAATACTATTTACATACTTCAATAGCTCTAGTTAATCAGTGTTAAAGTTATTATTCAAGGTGTTACCTGAAACATTAGCCCATATATATTGGCCAGCCATGCCATCTTTCTTTCAACATTACTTCATTCTTTCCCCTCTGATTTTTTATCATTGAGAGAGCTCTCTCTCAATCTCTCTTGCAATCTCCAACCTTCTTATTTCACACTCTAGCTCTTTCTATTTTCCTCTGTCTCTCCATACTCTATTATATTCCTATGCCATTAGTCCTCTCATCGTAGTTTAGTCTTTATATTAAAAGAGAGCTTTCCTCCTCGCTCTTTTTTCACCTGATCTCATAGAGTCTCTCGCGCGTGTTACTCGTACTCTGTGTGACCTCTTCCTCCTTCATGATGTCTTTTATCAACTCATAATCCTATCATTATTCTCACACTGAGTGTAATGAGTAGTCTATGATATAAATACCAGTCATTTCAGACTCACTCTTCTGTGATTCTTGGCGTCTCTCTATATTGCAGTGTTATACTTTCTCATAATCCTGAGATTCTTAACCGGGCGTATTGGTCTGAGTTATTCTTTACATCATTTATATGTGATGTGTTATATTTTTTTATTTTATATATTCTATCGATGTGTCTTTAAGTATTATGTATTATAATGATATACATTAACTTGAAGTGTGTTATTATTCATACCTCGAGAGATCCGCTAGCGCTACGTTGTAGTACGCGTACACACTGCACGCGAGCGCATAGGTACACTTACACTCTCCACTTAACCACCGTAACCAGTACAGACACACACACGACTTCCACAGAGACGAGCTGTGTACCCTCTTCCGATATAAGCACACCTATATCACACACATCAGTCACTGTCACTACACCACAACCTCTCACTATCACTTTGTGGGGTCCGGGTGGTTTTTGCGGTCTCTGACGTGTTGTAACTCACATACCAGTTACTCTCGTGATAGAACAGTGAACATGGTTACCCATATGACTACTATATACATCCCAACTTTATCACTACTACGCTCAGGTCAACACAACATACACATCAGCGACCACACACCACATTTACCTTAAACACTCTCCTTGAAACTATCACATGTCTCAACGTTATGACATAGACATATTTTACCATAGACACCGTAACATTTACACTCCTACTATCAGATTTACTTGCTAGTCTCATACAACACATTTACATTTGTTCAACTACCACACATATTTGTAGCGTACACGACAGCTTATGTAGTTGTGAGCTTATACAAAACAACTCTTATTCAATATCGACAGCGAGGAATTTTACTATACAACACACAGAGTTCACTTACTATCACTACAATTTACCACGAGCGTCAGCAACATACACAGAATATCTACTGTACACACTCATAACACACAACACCACACAGCTGAACACCCATCACACTCAACTTACAATCCACATAACTAACCGAGATTTCCATATATCTGTAATCATTAGTTGTATACACTATTGCTACTGTTGTATATCTCTCAACTTTAATAACAGCCACACACTCTCTCTCACTACGTCTACTCCTCCTCAAACAACATCTATAGACACTACAAAAGATACTCTCTATATTTCACACTTATACTTTTCCTCTTAACTACCTTTACCACTACTTATATATGTGAGAGATACAGATCACTTATCGCATTTTATGAACTATCTATCGAGAGAATCTGTAACTTTATAAAGTGTCTCAAAATACTTCTTCTGCGCTATAACAATCAACATTCTATTGTCAACCCAAACACGGATCCCGTCAGGTCACAAGTTCCTCTTCGCACAAATAAAAGGCTGCCCCTTTCCAGTTCTAAATAGATATTTTTCTCTATTCGTGTATTAACAATTTCTTCATATGGATTAAGCAACCCCCCAACTAGGAAGCCTCAGATCAGACATATAATCATTCCCGCATTACCTTTAAAGAGCTATCAATTAAAATCTCACTGGCGATCTCAAACTACCATCTCAAGCTCATGTAGTCTAAGCGATCAGAGACCCTCCTCCCTTCTACAAGCGATGCACTTGGAAAAAGGTTTGAGGAGTGGCACAGAACACCTTCCAGTCCCCCTTAACTTGAGCAAATGGGTCCATTCTCCACAACGCTGCACGACACCCGAAATCAAATACCAATCAGGTCACCTTACACAGTCTTCTCTCGCAAAACATCTCATTATTTCTATCCTGACGATAAATATGTGATAACATACTACATATAAAGCACTATTTCTGTTCATAACAGAAAGACGTAAGACTGTGTACTGTCTGTCATATGTGACAAAAATCTATCACATATCAACTAGTAAGAGTATTCCTACTGGTCGTTACAAAAACAATATGTAGTAGATTTCCCTAGTGAAATCGAGCCTGACAAAACATATAACTATCGATAGATTCAACCATGTTATACCCTCCCTCATCCACCCGCTATAACAAAGGTGAAATAGGGCGCGTTTACTACACATGTCTACTCTCACATGTAAATATCGCTATGTTCATTACACGACCCATGATGTAGTGTGCTATGACAAATGCCACGAGTTTAGGTTAATCCGAATACTAACTGACGGGACTACAATTCGGATATGAATCATATATCCAGAGTCTCGCGAGAATGTATTGTCACACTCTTGTTGAAAATAAACTCTAACTGTAGGATAGCTGGATAGGACCCAATCAAGGACTTACATTATTCTTATTCGACCAGTCAATACCTGTTTTGAACATGGAGGTTTTGTGATTATTATATACTAATACATATCAGTTGAGCATGGAAGATGCTATACGCCATTCTCTCAGAAAAATTAATATTACTAGTATAATAATAATAAATAAATTTAAGTAAAAAATCTTACGCCACAATTACAGCTGCACAGCGCGACGGCCTCCACGTTGTTAATCCGCATAGAGCGACAAACCCACACCGCCTGACCAGATACTCCTCTCCTAAATTCTCGCATGGATATAACTCAGCAGTATACTGCACCTTTCTGAATGTTAGTTGCCCCACATTATATTAACTTCAAAATATTACATAATAGCAGCCCTTGATTCAATCTCCGCCAAATAGAGCCATCAATCGAGAGACCCCTTTATCCCGTGTAAAGTTACACTGACGTGCTTCTAGACAAACCAGCAATGAAAAGACTTCACGAATCTGTTCCAGCCTCATGTTATAGAAATTTGGAAAGAGCAATCTGCTCAAGACACACTATCCGCTGATAGCTTGCCAAATAGGTTCACCAAACTTATGCAGAGGACGGTTTCTATTGTCCTTTAATTCGCTCCAGCTAGTTAGCTCAAATCCTGGAAAAAGACCTGTTTCTAAACACAACAGAAAAGAATAGTCGCCATGCCAAAGATATTCGTTAAAATATAGAGCATCGGAATTTTTAAACAGAAACAGTTTAACCTCAGACGTAAAAATAAACTCAGAAGAGACCTCGTCATAAATCTACTCCAGAGACAAAAGGCAATGGCTTCAACAGAATGTACTCAAACAATCACAGCTGTTGAAAAAACCCACCAATCAACCTTCTAATAGTCTTGCAAATATATTTTAGCTTCTATCTGAAATCTTTCCTATTATACTCTTTGCTCCGTAATTTCCTATATTCACACTCTCTAAAGAGGATTTTATACCCAAGAAGATGAATCTGCGATAATAGCTCCTAGAATAGGGCTTATGATTGATGACCCATCCTTCTGAATGCTTCCTTAAACTGCCGAGAAAGTGAATGGAAAACTGTCCAACACGTTAACGTCGGCAAAGGCGCGCTAGCGTGTCAGTGGGTCTGTTCGAGGCATGAGAGCTGACCAGAGTCCCTACTCTCCAATCAGACTGTCCATCTCCCAATAATCAATCGCAAGATTTGTAATTATTGGCATACAAATCTCTCAATACCGGACCTTGTCAGAGTAACACAAAGTCTCGTGATATTGGAAAACCCAATTTAGTAACCCAAACACATTTCATAAAGATGACACCCTACCCGTGACACCTTCGTCCCCCATTCCATAGGGACCAACCTTCAGTGATCCTCACACATTTCTTGAATCTGCTTGTTTTGGCTCGACACTTAGGATACTGTCTCTCAAGAGAGAGAACAATCAATGCATCTCTCTCGTGTTTCTTCACCACAGCCAACTCGAAACCCATACAATAATATGAATTCGGATTAGATAGCGTCAAGCTTATCCCACGTAACTGCAGAGGGTCAGAAGATGTAAAATTACTACTGAAACTACTCAAATCCCAAAAGCAGTAGTACAACCCAAATCTCCGTTGTATAACTATTCCTTTACCACCAGGATTTGTGTACTCCTCCCCATCGAGATTCCACATCTCAGCCTTCCTCTTCTTTGAAATCTATCTTTACAATAATACCCCTAGTCATCTATTAAGATCGAATTGTCTCAAACAGGACTCATATTAAATCTATCATAACATTATAAAACATCATATAGCATGTGAGCAATATTCCTTCAATGAATGTATGATATTCTCTACTATAATTCTGAATCGAGAGAGATTAACTTATGTATACTATGCTATATCTAAAACTCTATATTTACACTCAAGAGATAATACCCATAATGTTAACACAGAGAATAATTTCGAGACACTATGTCACACACGCGACTTCTTTTCACCGTCGGAAATATAAAATCGCTCCATACAACCTCTAGTAAAATAACAAAATATACTAGGAAAGAGGTGATCAATGATAGTGGTGAGGTGTGCCAGAATACTCATGCATTAAATCTTGATCACCCATATTTCTCCAATCCCTCTCCCAAACCAAACTTCATGACATCAAATTCAGAGATAACTTGTTTGCACCCCGCACCTTAACAGCTAAAATGGACTATGATTTTAAAATGAAGTAGCGAGCTATCTAATTGCACTCGTCCACCGAGGTATTCTCTATCAGCTCAAATATGCACTTATGAGAGCTCTGAGAGTAAATTGCGATTTATACTAAGAGTCTGAGCGTGTCAGCTAGACACTTTTACTAAGAGACTAGCTCCCTACTAGTTGTTATAACTAGAGAGCGACATCACACCTCCACACTCCCTTATGGAAGACTACTTGCTCTCATCGTCAAAGTACCAAAAGCACCCGTAAAAATATCAACTATATCTCCTTTGTCAATGCAGATGCCTTAACACAGACTCCCTACATATGAAAGTCTAGACACACACTTCTTCTGGTATTGACATGTCCTTTTCGTTCCAATTCCTTTGATTCAGCTTCTCACCTATTATAGACCCGACTTCGTTTACTATTATTCGGTCAGTTGTAATCAATTACCCAACAGGCTATTAAATATAGCTGATTTGTAACCAAGCCTCCAATGCAAAAAACCTAAAACTCCAGCTGGCTTTATTCATCGAGCGGAGTGGCTCCTTTTTATCAGGCCACAAGCTATCTTACTCTTTCTCCTCAAACACACCACTGACAATACCGACGTTTGAGATATATGATGACATTATACATGTCTTCTTC
>JABUQX010012204.1:0-17500 GCA_015478945.1 Trachelipus rathkii
TAGTACTTGCAAGTACTTTTGGCATTTTTAACTTGCCAATATTTTTTATTTTCTTTTTATCATTTTCCTACGTATTGATATTATTATTTCTTATATATGTATTCTAAATAAATTTCCATTTATGAATATAAAGTATGTCATTATATATATATATATATATATATATATATATATATATATATATATATATATATATATATATATATATATATATATATATATATATATATATATATATATATATATATATATATATATATATATATATATATATTATAGATGGGTTTGATTATATTTGGAAGTTGTGTAACAAAGCATTTATGGAGGGTATAGTTCCGAGGATTGGAGGAGAGCAATAATAGTACCCTTATATAAGGGTAAGGGGATAAGGTAACTGTAGGTATTATAAGGGAATTAGTTTATTGAGTGTTGTAGGGAAGATATATGCTGGTATTTTGGTCAAAAGAGTACGTTGAGTGACTGAAGGACTGATTGGTGAAGAACAAGGTGCATTTAGAAGTGGTAGAGGATGTGTGGATCAAATCTTTACATTGAAACAAATGATTCAGAAAATGAGAGAGAAGATTAAAGTATTTAGGTTTTATGGATATGCAACAGGCATATAATAGGGTTAATAGGGAAGCTCAATAGCAGGTGTTAGTGATATATGGTTTTGGTGGTAAGCTTCTGAATGGAATCAAAAGTATGTATGACGATAGTGAAGCATATGTTAGAATAAATAGTCTAAATTGATTGGTTTAATATTAATAGCGTAGCGAGGCAGGGATGTGTTATGTCTTCTTGGTTATTCAATTTGTATATGGATGAGGTTGTGAAAGAATTAGAGTTTGGGGTGGCAGGGGATGGTGTTAGAATGATGAAGAATGGAAGAGTGGACGGTTCCCTACCTATTATGCAGATTTGGTTTTGTTTGGCGAATCTGAAGTGTGTTTGTGAGATTTGGTAGGGTGTGCAAAAGGAGGGTTTTGAAAATAAACGTAGATAAGAGTAAGGTTATGGTTGTGAGGACAGTTGTTACATGGAAAAAGTGTGGATGAGTTTAAATATTAAGGAAATATGTGGATGAAAAGGAAACAGATGATGCAGAGTTAGTAGGAAAGTTGTGAACGGCTGGAAGTGGCTGGTGCAATTAAATTGTTTAAGTACAAAGTCTTAATTGGGCAAGGATCTTGCATGAGGGTATGTTGTTACCTGTGTTAGTGTATAGTAGTGAGACTATGGTCTGGAATAAAAGGAATAGATCTAAAGTACGTGTTCAGATGGACAATATTAGGGGCGTGTTAAGTGTGAGAAGAATTGATAAAATGAGGAATGAATGTATTAGAGAGTTATGTGGTGTGAAGAAAGGGATAAATGAGAGAAAATAAAAGTACATTGAGATGGTTTGGTCATGTGGAAAGGTTGGATGATAGTTGGTTGGTTAATTGGATGTATAGTGGTGAGTGTGCTGGAAATCAACCGGCTGGGAGACCAAAGGAATAGTTGATTGAGTCAGTAAAGGAATGCCTGGACGAGAGAAATGAGAGTTTGGCAGAGGTGAGAATAAAGGTGCATAATAAGAGTGAATGGCGGGGTTTGGTGAAGGGGTATGGTTGTGGCCCACCTGCACCAAGGGATGAACCCCACATTGACGAGATGCCTTAGTGAGGGCCCGTCATGTTCCCGTGAAGCACTAGGGTGGATTTTCTGACTGCGATAAGTTCTCAGTATAAAGTGTAAAGGAAGGGGGTGGTTAGGCTGGGCTTTCTTTTTGACTTGCATCATATTCTTCTACTATTTTTCTGTTTCCAGTGCATGTTACGCACCTTCCCCCAGTCTTGGATATATATATATATATATATATATATATATATATATATATATATATATATATATATATATATATATTACATATATATATATATATATATATATATATATATATATATATATTAGAGGTGTACCGAATTCCGGTCCGGCCGGAATTTGACATTTTTTTCCGGTTCCGGTTCCGGCCGGAACCGGAATTACTAATCTACTTCTGAGAAAAAAATTGATGGAAGGGATTTATTTTACATAACCCATAGCCCATCTTTTAACAAAAAATAATAGTAGCCTTGTGTAGCATTCATACAGTAGATTACATATCTACAGTAAAACTGTTCACCAGTATTGGGCAATATTTTTAAACGTTTTTCCTCAAATATATTTCCTGCTTCTGAAAATGAAAATAATTTCTCTGAATATATGGGGGAGACTGGAAAGGAGAGTAATTTTTGGGCTAGTACTGCTATGTTTGGAAATTTAGCTTTGGTCATTTTCCACCAATTAAGTAATTCTTCTTTTCCCAGATTAGAAATTGATTTCTCTCTTGGTAAAAAAAAAAAAAAAAAATCACATTTCTTTAAGATTTCACCTTTTGAAGAGCCACTGATTTTTCTTTTTTTTTACTTTTTACACTAACTGACTCGCTGTCACTTTCACTTTCTTCAAACTTATAAAAACTAAGTAACTTTGCAGTAATTTTTTTTCTTAATGCTCCTGATGATTTTGAGGTACTTAGCAAATCTATTCATTGTATAATGCTTGTTTCTGAAAATTGCAGGATAAGTCCTCTTTAAAACCTAAATAATGATACTACTATTATCACTTTCTACCTTCAATTATTTGCATATTTCTTCAAGCATCCATTTTCTACTCAATTTTCTTTTTTTCATTAGAAAATAAAGTCAGTTTGTATCTTGGGTCTACTACAGTACTTAAAATAATTATCTTGTTTTGATATATGTCTATTGATCCTTTCTCTTCCTTTTTATTCATAAATCTAAACTCTAATGCCTCTTCAGCTCTTTCTTTAAAGTCTGAACTTCAAGGTCATCCTCAGTTTGAGATATGCTGAGAGCTCAAATATGGAGAACAATTGATTTTGCTTTATAGTTTCTGTAACCATGAGAAATGGTTGCAAAACTCTTAGAATTTTTTCAAGTATTTGCCATTTATTAGCAGTCAAAGCAAATAATTGATTGTTCTATAATATAAACTTGCAGAGGTCTTTTCAAACATTCCAAATATGTGCTATTCCACCTTGTATTAACATCTTGAATTAGCAAGTGGGCTTGCAAGATGTGGATCCAAGTCTCTTTGTATTCTTTTAAGTTCATTACAGCTTAAATGATTGAAATGTGTACAAATATTCCTACATTTCTTTATTAAATCACACTGTTCTTTGAGAAAATAAGGCATCTTTAATAACAAATTGAAGTTTATGAATAAAACAAGAAAAACTTGTGTATCCTGCTAAATTAGTTCCAAGCTTCATGTTATATGCTCCATCTCGAAGGATCAAATGGATTTTGTTAGGGGGAATTTCCCAATTATTCATCATAATTTCAAAACTCATAGTGATTTTAATTCCAGAATGAGAACCTAGGAAATACTTGCAATGAAGTACACGGTCCATTTTTTAAACTCGCTGGTAAGCCAGAGTGCAGTTAAAGAAATAAATGACTCGTTTGAATTTTTTAGCTCTCTATATATCTGTAGTAAATGATATCTGATCAGCCTTAGAGAACTTCTCGAATACTGCTGATCATAATTTCCTGTATGAAGTTGGTAATATCTCTACAAAATATTTTCTACTAGGAATAGGATATTTTGGTTGAAGATGGGCAATAAGTTCTATGAATCCCTGCTCTTCAGTGACTGTGAATGGCTGGTTACTCATTGTGATAAAATTCATTATTTTCTGTGATTTGGGGTCATTGATATGTCAAATCTTTTTTGGGGAGAAACTCTCCTCAAAACTCACTTATTTCACGCCTTGGATCTATTGCTCTTTTGTGGTTTCCCCTGTTCTAGAAAATACAAGACTCTCCCTTTTACTATTAAAATATTTGGACTTCCAGATATTCCTTTCGATGATGATTTTCCATATGTTCATGAAGTGCGTTGTACTAAACGTAAGATTTTATGTTGAAAGTTATATAAAATACTTTTTTTTACATTTCTTTATAGTTAAACGAAAGTTCATAAGAAATTCCGGTTCCGGCCGGAATTTATTTTGTGATTCCGGCTAATTCCGGTTCCGGCCGGAACTAAAAATTTCAGTTCCGGTACACACCTAATATATATATATATATATATATATATATATATATATATATATATATATATATATATATATATATATATATATATATATATATATATATATATATATATATATATATATATATATATAGTATATATATATATATATATATATATATATATATATATATATATATATATATATTGATATATATATATATATATATATATATATATATCAGGGTTCACACTTTCTGAAAGTCAGTTTTAAAATATGCTGAAAGTCAGGGAAATTCCAAAAAAGTCAGGGAAATTTTAAAATTTCCCAACATATGAAGAATGATCCATGGACCAAGTTACATATTTTTGATATATTTTTTTTTCCTTACTGTATAATTGTGGAATGAGAGATGTATTTGATAAGTGAATGAAAAGGATGGGCGAGGAATGACATTCCATAAATCTACTTCTATCCTGTTTCTTTCTATTTTTAGTTCACTATTACCTACTATTCTTCCTATTCTGTTCGTAGAAGTTGTTCCAAGTTCATCCTTCCAATTGAAGGTGATTGGTATATGGATGTGTTTTAGACTGTATGACTTATGACTTAATCTGTTTATATCTTTTTCTTTTTAGGGAATTATACTTTTTGAGGTTTTTTTTTTTTTTTTGTTTGACGAAGTGATTTTTGATTTTTGTGCAGTTGAAGGTATTTATTATTTTTTTATAAAATGACTTCAAGCAAAAAAAAAAACTTAACTTTAACGACCAGTGGTTGGACTTCAAACTGAACCTTGGTTCATTTCTGTTCACAGATTTACAATGTCTCGTACTTAATATTATGGAAAGATTTCTTAAGTCCAGTAAAATGCCTGCTGCAACCAACAACTAAGCTTTTTGCATTAGATTTACATGACAAACTTGAATGCCAGACTGTGCAAATCAAAATGACAGAAAAGATATTAGAAAGATATCCTCTGAAGTACAAGCCTGTCCAAGGGCTCTCATCATTGGATCCTAGTATAGTTTTTCATCAGCCAGAACAAGGGAAACAAAGATTTGATTTATTGCTAGAGGCATTGTACACCAATAACCGAATCACAGATTCTGTTGCTGAGAAAGAAAAAGCACTATACTCTACTTTGCAGTGAAGCTCATTCTACCCTTGAATTAAAATTCAAAATATTTTTGGATGGTGATTGTCCTTCTAAGAGACTTGATGAGTTTTTTTTCTTCTATAGCACCTGAGAATCAATGTTATGCGGAATTGTGGCAAATTATTAAATTAGGACTGATATTTTCGCATGGAAATGCGACAGTGGAAGGAGGGTTTTCTATAAATTAAGCAATTTTAGTGGAGAATCTGAAAGAACATAGTCTGATTTCTCAAAGAACAGTGCACAATGCTATAAGATCTCATGAAAGTATTCATAAAGTTCCTATCACTCAAAAATGTTGACAAATGTAAGAGCGCCCATAGGAGATATGAAGAACATCTCAAAGAATCAAACAGAACCAAAAGAAGAGAATAAAAAGGTTGAAAAAGAATATTATCCATACAGATCAATAAACTAAGAGTAGAGAAAGATGTTAAAACTGAAAGCTTTAACAGAAGAAGACGCTAAGAAATCAAAAATTCAAATGCTTGAGAAGAAAAAAAGTTAATCTAAATCTCCCATTTAGAACTTTGTGATCACAGTGGACGTTCACCTAGGCTATTAATATAAGCTTTTAATTTATTTTCTTTTGTAAAAATAAAACTGTTTTCTTTTGGAAAAATAAAAAGGAGTGCTTTGGACGGTTATGGGAAGTATAGGCTGATTACTAAAAAATTTTTTAAATTTATCCATGATGATGAACAATTTCTAAAGTAAATTTTCAATAATTTTAATGTATGAACTGAGTAAATAGGCTGCAATAATAATTAATAGATATTTTATACACCAAAAATAACGAACACGCTGGTCAGGGAAAATTTGCAGATTTGGTCAGGGAAAGTCAGGGAAATCAAATTCAAAATTTTAGTGTGAACCCTCTATATATATATATGGCCAAACTTACCAAAGCCCTCGCATGATATCTCGAAAACTACGATATGTGCAAGAAAACTAATAACATATTTGGAATCAGCGTATGAAATTTGAATGGAAAATGGATTTTTTTAAGG
This sequence comes from Trachelipus rathkii, assembly GCA_015478945.1. NCBI lineage: Eukaryota > Metazoa > Arthropoda > Malacostraca > Isopoda > Trachelipodidae > Trachelipus > Trachelipus rathkii. The sequence continues at coordinate 6,257 of JABUQX010012204.1, forward strand.
TGGCTCGAGCCCGATGGGGGACAGAGGTGGATGAGGCAGAGAGACCCCGACTCCTTGCATCTTTGCTGTTTACCCGGGGGTATTTTAGTTTAAAAAAAAATTATATGGGAAACGAGACCATGATAAAAAGGAATTTCTGGCAACTCTTGCATTTCTTTCTATTTGTAACGGAAATAATGTGGCCGAAAGTAAAATTTGACGCAGAACTTATCGTACATCTTTATAAAAAGTATACTTTATATTTTTTTATTTATAACATTTTAATTAAAATAACGATTTTCTTACTAAAATTTTACCACAATTCCAAATATGTTATTTGTTTCGTGGTACACCACGTACTTTTTACGATATCATGCGAGGGCTTTGGTAAGTTTCACCTATATATATATATATACCATTTTCGTATATATATATATATATATTATATATATATATATATATATATATATATATATATATATATATATATATATATATATATATATATATATATATATATATATATATATATATATATATATATATATATATATATTATATTATATATATATATATATATATATATTAAATTAATAATAATAATAAATAATTATTATTTGTATTTATTTTAATATATATAACAGTCGTTCCTGTTCCAATCGTCATGGTCTGATCAGAAAATATGGTTTGAATATGTGCAGACAATGCTTCAGAGAATACGCATCAGACATTGGATTTAAGAAGGTGAGTTTTTTTTTTTTTTTAAACACATTTGTCACCACCGTCACTGGCAAAGCTCCTATTCAAGGAGGGTGTTAAACTCAGCAAAATTCAACTAACCCAAATTACGCAGATGAGCACAGACGCGGGCTTTAAAGTGAGGGAGATTAAATTGAGTAGGAAACACAGAAGATGGAAGAGAATTCCACAGAACAGAGGTGTCAGGAAAGGAGGCACCGCAGCGAACTAGTCTGGAGTTGCTAATATCAACACAAAACTCATGTGCCGACACAGACCCCTTGTGCTACGAGGGCGTCTTAAAGGTGGTGGCACGCGAATATTTCCCTCGAGCACTTGCCGCTACGGTACCTATAGAAAAGAGATAAAGCACCAACATCGCGCCGCAAAGATAGATGGTCAAGTGAACTAGAAAGTACAGGACAGTTTATAAGTCTTTTTGCTTTTGATTCGACCCTATCCAAAAGCCGAGTGAAACCGGATCCCCCTGATATGAGAGCAGTACTCCATACAAGGGCGGATGAAACCCTTAGTTTCTTTGAGGCCGCCCTAGCAACCGTTGTGATGTGAGGTTTCCAAGACATTTTTTGTTTATGTTAAGGCCAAGGATGTTTATATTGTCAACAGGAGAGACGAGAGAACCGTCGAAAGAGATAGGAAAGTTAGAAGGTGTCTTAGAGAGGGAGATTTGTAGAAGTTGAGTTTTTAAAGAATTGAATTTCCAGATCAGCGAGAATGGAATCGGAAAGATTAAGACGAGAGGCAATTCTAGAAGTAAAAGAAGGAGCAGAATTGAAATGAGTTGAAGAATGAAGGGTCGAGTCATCGGCAAATGAGTGGATAGAGTTAGATGTGCAGGTGAGAAGATCATTAATGAAAAGTAGGAATAAAGTAGGAGATAAGACAGAACCCTGAGGAACACCACTATTGACAGAAAAGAAGAAGTCGCCCATCAACAACAGCCGATATTGAGCGATTTGAAAGAAAGCTAGACATAAATAAGCAAAGAGAAGGAGGAAACCCAAAGGAGGGGAGCTTGGAGAGCAGTGACGCGTGCCATACCCGGTCAAATGCTTTGGATATGTCAAGTGCCACCACGCAAGTCTCCCCGTAATTCCTAAGGGCGGAAAACCATAAATCTGTTAGATAGGAAAGTATATCACCAGTAGACCTCAAGCGCCGAAAGGTTCTGGCGATCGGAAAGAAGGGAATGAGATTCCAGATGGTCTAAGAAATGAGAGTTGAGTTAGAGTTTAATGTAAGATTCTTAGAAATTCATTTTAGAATGCCTTGGAGCATAAATTTAATTTGAAATTTATCGTTGAAGCATTTTTGAATTTTTTTTTTTTTTTTTTTTTTTAATTAAGAATAATAGTTATTCACATTACCTATTTTTAAATTCTAAGAGTTGTTCAGATCCTTAACTCCAGCTCATTTGAATCAATAATTTTGGGTTTAATGTTCTTTGTTTCAAAGATTTTTTTATTCTCAATTAATTGTCTTTTATCTTTTGTAATAGTTATGCAAAAGAATTTTATTACATTTGTTGTTTAAATATATTAATACACTTTATATTCTTTGAATTTCAACTAATTTTGGTTTTTTTCTTTTTTTTCAGCTTGATTAATGTGAAATAAATGCAATAAATGTTGTGAAAAATTGTTGTCTCAAATCCCTTTTAAATATAACTATTTCATGAACATAGTTATGTTTGGATTTTATTTTTTTGTGAAGATAAAAACTTTAATTGATCCAAGCATGGAAAATAGGCTTTGACTGAGGAACTTGACAAAACTAGTTATTTTAGGTCTTGCAATTATTTAGTTGTGTGAGTGTCCCTGTTTGTTCATAAACTCCTTCTGGGGCAACTCCATATTACTAATTTCAGGGCTGAGAGTTTTAAGAGAATTTACTCAAAATTATTGTATATTTTTGCAGTAAAAATTAATATCTGAATTAGTTTAAATGTGTTTGTGTTATTGACAATGGAGTCTATTGGAACTGAAAAATACAGGTAATTTGTTTTATTTACAGTAATGCCTGTATCTGATACTTTCAAGCACGTTAGTTCCAAGTAACCAATTCGTGTATAGGTTCAATTTGCGATGAATAATTCGCCACTTGTGTGCAATAAAGAAAACTGGTCAGTAAATTGATTCAATCAAGTAAAGCCAAAATATTTTGGTTGTAATTGTATTCCAATGTAAATTAGACTCTACTGTCGTTCCATAAAGCCATTATTATAAACATGATTAAAGAAAAGATGCACAAACACTTGAATTATTTTGTGTAGGTCTAGAAAGAAAGTTGTTACCAGTGTATGACCTTGGTTTTCAGGGCTGATCTCGAGTTCAGTATTTTTTCAACCGAACTCCAGTCAAACAGTCTTTCGTTCACATGATTACATCTTTAATTTTCAATAAATTTTATAACAACAAGATTGGTCCTGGTAAATGTTAACTCTGATGAAATTTTCCCCCCATATTTTCGACTCCTATTTTAGTACATCAGAGAGGAGAGGTAATTTTGCATTTCTTTATATAGATGTTGATGAGAGTGAAGATTACCTGAAGAAATTGATACATTAAGCCATATCCTGATGGTATGCATCACAGTATATATAGTATTGTATATGGTTTGCATTTAAAAAGTTTTATTTTTTGAGGAATATTAGAAAATAGGAAAATTGCTTTTTGACAATTTATGTAAAGGTATTTAGAAGGGATTATTTTGGAAGTCAACCAGTTAGTCTAACCTCGATAGTAGTAAAACAAATCTTTTGAAATTTATTTGGCATGTTAAGAGTGTGTGGGTAAAGGAGAGCCAGTTATCAATATTTTGTTTTTGATAAGCCACACTATAAAAGGCTGTTACAGAAGTTTTCTGATTTAGATGTTAAGGGACAATGGCAATAAATCATTTGAGCTTATGAAGAGTTTATGGGGTTCATCAGGGTTCTGAACTCGATAGTTTCTATTCCTAATCAATATTAATGGTTGATATGGGTATTCCTAATCTGTATTAATGATTGATAATGGAATAAGATGTTTAGTTTGCTGTTATCACTTAAGCTGAAGCGTCCTGTTAGAAATGAGGGATGTATGAAAGTTCAACAGGATTTAAGAAATTTTTTGGATTGGGCTGAAAAGTGACACGGGAGTTGAAAAAAAAGGTTTTGGTGGTACACCTGGGTTATTCTAAAAATTTTAATTATGAAATGTATGAGGAATGACCAGTCCATGGATAATGAGAAATATTTTGGCGAGATTACCTGCAGTAATATAAACGTGTTTAGAAGCTAAGAATAGACCTAACAATGTTCTGTACAATAAATGAAACTTTAATTTTATAAAAGTAAGGTGTTAATATGAGATCTTTGGCAGTCTGTTCAGAAGAATTAATTTAGGAGCTTGTTATGTGTCAAAAGAAATTATAAAATGAGGAATGAACGTGTTAGGGAGTTGTGTGGTGTGAAGAAAGGCGCAAATGAGTGAATTGAGATGGTTTGATCATAGGGAAGGATTGATGATGGTCTGTTGGTTAAGCGGATGCAAGTGGGGAGTTTTGGGAATCGACCAGCTGGAGGACCAAAGAAAAAGTGGATGGAGTCTGTAAAGGAGCGTCTGAAGGAAAGGATGGTGTTTGGCAGAGGCGAGAAGAAAGGTGTATATTAGGAGTGAATGGTTGTGGGCCTGCCCAAGGGGATGAACCCTTACAATGATGAGACACCATAGTTGGTGGTCTGTCTCGGTGTTGTGAAACCCTAGGGCGTAATTTTGCCTGTGACTGGTTCTCACTTTAGGAGTATGGGGGGGGGGGGCATTTCTTTCTACTTGCGCAATTTTCTTCTACTTCAACTTCCTCTTTCCGGTGTATGTTGCGCACTTATCAAGGAATGTAAGGTGATCAGAAATCTCTTATAGCTCTTTTGATATGCCTCTTACTGGGTACTGTGCACATGTTTGGAGTCCTTTCCTTATCTACGGAATTATGCGCAGAGCATTAAGGATGATTGTTTGGATTTAAGAACCACAGTTGCAAGGATTAGCTAAGAACTGGGAATGTTTTCCATGGAAAATATTTCTTCAAGATGAAGAAATAGGATATGATTCGGGTTTACAAATTATTTAAGTAAGATCTTTTCATTGGATCATGTTAGGCTGATAGACAAGAAAGCATGCATGTTATCTAGATGTGAGAAAGTATTTTTCAGTAGCAGTGGTTAGTTTTTGAAAGTTGGATCAATATATGGGTGATTAAAACCAATTTTAAAGGTCAGGTAGATTTAATATGCATTGTATTTAATTTTACCAATGCTAGATCTAGTTCATTTGAATATCTTGCTTTTTATGTTGGGTATTGTAGACAATCCTTTGGGGTGTTCTTGACTTAGTTTTGTAAGTTAAAAAAAAATAGTTGATATATGGGTTTATAATTAAGCTTAATAACCTTCAAGCTCTGTGTAATTATCGATATTGCGCCATTCAAAGCAAATACTGACACAAATTCTTATTCTTTTTCGACTGGGAGTTTTGATATTCCCATATGAATTTTTAATGTTTCTATTTTGTTATGTACAGCGAAAAACTTTTTGGAGAAAGACTGAGTAAACTTTTAGGAAGTGATCACATTACCTTTCGTTTGCTATACGATAATGAAAGTACGAAGTTGTCACATATATCTTCCTTGGTATGTAACAATCTTAGGGGTTAAAAATATATATATCTCAGAGCATTAGTTACTTATATCGTCAGCTCCAAAAAGGATTCCGAGAACTTAGAGAAAATCTTAAAATGGTCAGCTTACTTTCTGAAATTTTGGTTTATATAACTGTAAGAAAAAAAAAAAAAAAACGTGAGGAATCTCCGAATCGTATTCGCACCTATGATTATGAGGTATTTTTGACTATTTTAGTCATTAGTGGACTGTTTACTGGTTCAGTTATTGTATTGAAACGGAGTTTTGTAAAAATGAAACTACCTTGATACTGTAGAACTCTACAAGAAGCTCTCAAAACCACAAAAACATTTACCATTTCATTTTATTAAAAGGAACATTAAAAAATAATAATAGATAGAACCACGTAATCGCACTAGCGTTTTGTTTTGTTTGCTTCTATCCCCCCCCCCCCAAAAAAAAAAAAAAAAAACTGGCTAATTGAATTTTATTACTCTTATGTATCGGTTTACGCGGATCCTCGTTTTTAATAATTTATTAATAATTAGAGAATTTGAAGTTTGGAACTATAAACTCACAAAATTAAATACAATCTGTCGTTCATTCTGACAAAATAATAAGGAAAATTCTGTAAGATTTTGAGTCTCTCTTGAAAGAACTATTTGTATAGATTGAAAAGCTGAAATTTTTTATGATGTAGCATGATCTTAAGGTTTTTTTTTTCATTTTTATTATTATTATTATTATTATTATTATTATTATTATTATTATTATTATTATTATTATTATTATTATTATTATTATTATTATTATTATTATTACCACTTTCAAGATCGACAAGGCAATTGACTATCAACGATCACTCGTTCATATTCATTGGATGTTTAAAATTGGCAAAATAGAAACGAACACCACTTTGAAAGTTTGAATTATATATATATATATATATATATATATATATATATATATATATATATATATATATATATATATATATATATATATATATATATATATATATATATATATATATATATATATATATATATATATATATATATATATATATATATATATATATATATATATATATATATATATTAGTGATGCAGCAGATGTCATTTTTTTCGCATCCGCGGATGCGGATGTTTGATTTTAATATCCGCGGATGCGGATGTTTGATATATATATATATATATATATATATATATTATATATTTTTATTCATATATTATCTTATTTTTATTTTACACTATATATATATATATATATATATATATATATATATATATATATATATATTATTATTATTTATCAATTTTTATATATATATATATCTATATATATATATATATATATATATTTTTATTCTTTTTATATAAATATTTTACTATTATATATCTATTTATTATTATTATATATATATATATATATACATATATAATAAATTTCGAGTTTTAGAAGCAACCTATTAATATAATTGTGCTACCAGGGTGCTGGACGGGGACCCAACTCAAATGCACCCCACTAACCTCCGCCCTTAATGAAAGATTTTACAATTTATTATATACTTTTTGCACTATAGTATTGAAATTCAAATATAGGAAGGTTGTACTTGAGAAACATTAATTTTCCTGCCTTTTCTGCTGAGAGTCTGTTTCTCTTTTCATCATATATTAGCCCAGCATTGCTAAATACTCTCTCACTTGGAACACTAGTTGGAGGACAGGCCAAGTATTTCCTTGCAAATTTACTCTAGCGTGGGTGAACATTTTGCTTAAATTTCCACCAACTGATAGGATCGTCATTTGTATCTAGTCGTTTTTCTTGGTGATAGTTTTTAATCATTTGCACTAAATCTTTTGTTAATGCGTGTTTCTTCATCACTACTGGACTGTAGAAATTCTTCCAGTGAATCTGTTATTAATTTACTTGTAGAAGGTATTGGTTCTGTAGATTTCGTTTTTTTTCCTTTTAATGGGTGGCGAATTAATAGACTGTTAGGAATGAAGTTTTTCAACTGCAACACAAATTACGATTTAACTTGTTCTAATATTGTGTTACAAAAAAACTTGCTTTTATAAGTATAACGAGGATCTAAGTAAGTTTCAATAGTATGAAGGTCATTAATTTCCACAGAACCAAAGCGTTTTTCTAGCTCTAGTTTTATTACATCTTTCAAACCGTCATCATTTTCATTTAAAGATGGTTCAAAATGCTTCCTTAGCGTTGAGATTAATGGTATTACATCGGAGATAGAAGCTGTAGAGGCGCTGATTTTTTTGGTAATTTCTTCAAATGGTTTCGATAGCTTAATGCAGTGTGATATGATGTCATTTTCCACATTAGTAAGAATGTTAACTTTGGAATACGAACTGGCGTACAAAGCAAGAGGTTCTATGAGCAATACCATTCTTTTCCATCATATGAAGTGTAGTATTACAGAGAGTTGGAACGTCTTTGAAAACATTACGATATGGAATATCAAACCGTTTTTGAATTGCCTTCAACTCATTTTTCATTGCGTTCAGTTTCATCTTAAGTATTTTTATTATAAAATTCTTTATCAAATCTCGACACTAAATATCCGCTCAACATCCGCAGGGTAAAGCGCGGATGCGGATGTTACCTGCATCACTAATATATATATATATATATATATATATATATATATATATATATATATATATATATATATATATATATATATATATATATATATATATATATATATATATATATATATATATATATATATATATATACGGTATATATATATAGTATATATATATATATATATATATTATATATATATATTTATATATTTTTTATATATATATATATATATATATATATATATATATATATATATATATATATATATATATATATATATATATATATATACAAAAAAATATATATAAATATATAAATATATATAGTTTATATATATATATATATATATATATATATCAACGGAGAAAATATCTTATATATGTATATATATATATATATATATATATATATATATAATATTGAGTACACGGAAAAACCTCACATAAACATTTTAGACGGAATCAAAATAGGGTAAAACTTTATAAAAAAGTTGAAATTGTTTTATGCTTTAATTTGAAGGTAGCAAGATTAAATTATTCATATACATTAATCATCGATGTGCAGAATGTTTTACAAAATTTATCGAAACTTTATCCTTAAGCATCAAATATTATCTTTTTTAATTGCTCGAAAGACCGTTTCATTCTTTTCGGAACTTAATTATATATTATTTGGTTTGGAAGGAAGTTAGGAACCTATGCCATATTTCTGGAGCAGGCAGAGACGATTCTCGTAAGAACATAAGATGGAGAAAGCCACATAGGACTATCAATACTCTACAAAAAGAATTAATGTTAATTTTGAATATATCGTCTTGGTATTTAAATTCTCATTAAGCAAGAGTCAGTCATACAATTTTTTCTTAAATGTTGAAAGTGATCTATAATTAACCATTGTTGCTAAAAAAAAAAAAGTTTGTCACATCTATATATGGCGTGCATTCATCTTTATCTTTTAATTACGATTTTTGGGCAGCCTATAATGTGAATCATATTCTTAAAAAATCTCTTTAAAAAGAAACTTCCCCCAATTGTTATCCTTAAATCCAAAAGTCATCCTCGTTTCCCTTCGTTGTACTGCATCCAGTATATCGGTATCTTTCTTTAGATAAGGAGCCCAAATCTGTTTGCATTAATTTATTAGTGATCTAACATAACCATTATAGAGGTAACTGATTATCTTTTTTAATTAACATAGTGTTTTACCATGAGCTACATAATGTGTGAATGAATAACTATGAAAAGAGGTCAGCCTCCCGAAAGCAACATGCATGTAACAAAAAACTATAACAACTACAGGAAAATAAATAAAATTTTATTAATCAGGAGACATTTTTATCCATGAAATTAAAAATAAAAACGCTTTTGAAAAATTTAAAATTGTTAAAAATGTTGGAAAATCTGTATGATAATGAGAAGAACGAAGGACTCCATCGCTTCGAGTGAACGTCAAAGATGCCAAATGTCGATTTTTTTTAACTAAAAGATATCCCAAGGGTAATTCACAAAGATGGACAGAGTCGGGGTTTCTCGGCCTACCGGGGGACGACGGGGGACTTCGTCCCCCCCTCTGTCCCTCCGTCGGCTCGAACCCCCTAAAAAGGAAATAAAAAGAAAATTAACATTTTCTCCAGAGCATAATTAAAAACAATATTTGGCAACTCTTGCTGTCGCACTACTGCAGAAATGGAAGGTTGATGAGAGCGTTCGCTGCGAGGTTGATGAGAGCTTACGCTGCCAGACCAAAGATTATACTAATATTTAAGGTGTTATTTATAAATATTAGAATAAAATAATTTTTTTGGTTTCATTGAAATTTCTTGCTGAAATCAAAAATGTTATTTATTTTCATGTAGCTGTTATATTTTTTTAGTTACATGCATGATGATTTCGGGAGGCTGGCCATGAAAAGAATTACTATGTCGGCTTTCATATTTTAACAACTGGTTCCTTGCAAAATAATTATGGAAAGTTAGACATTATAATAGCTTTATATGGAAATAAAAGTGTTACTTGAGCATTACTGCTAATTACGTTAATATCACTTTTGCTTATTTTTTTTTTTTTTTTTATTTTTTTTTTTTTTTTTTTTTGTTTTAATATTTTTTTTAGGATGGGTAAATGACATTAGTGTGGCAAAGTTTACCTTTGCCAAGTTACCGCAAATAAAAAAAAAAAAACTTTCCATTTTCAGGAAGAAAGCGATGAAGATTTATGAATGAAGTTTTAAATATAGTAAACAAAGGTTTCGATAATTACCCTATATTTAGGGGAAATTTTTAAAATTAGGGGAAAATAGTCTCGAAAACATTTTATAGCCAAATGTAATAAAATAATTAATTATATATTTTCTTTTAATAAAATTTATAATTAATTTCATTAAAAGAAAGTATATAATTAATTTTATTTGGGTAAACTTTTATTTGGTAAACTTTGGGTGTAGTAAGCATTTGGTATTCTGTAAATTGGAGAAGTAAGTATCCAAAGCAGTTAATTAACAATTTAAAAGCCTAGAACAAAAGAATTAAATATTTGTTTTCATTAGGGGTGCACCGGAACTGAAATTTTCAGTTCCGGCCGGAACCCAAAAAAATTTCCTGCCGGAACCGGAATTTCTAATGTACTTTCCATTAAATAAAGAAATGTAAAAAAAAAAAAAATTATATAACTTTCAATATAATATATATTATATATATATTATATATATATATATATATAAATAAAAAAAAAAAAAAAAAATATATATATATAATATATATATATATATATATATATATATATATATATATATATATATATATATATATTATATATATATATAAATATAAAAATAAAAAAAAAAAAAAAATATATATATAATATATATATATATATATATATATATATATATATATATATATATATATATATATATATATATATATATATATATATATATATATATATATATATACTTACTTACTTACTTACTTCTTACTTCCTCTCCCAGAAAGGATTTTCATCCTGTCAGTCGCGCGAGGGTCTTCCTCCAGACATCCCTTTCCTGACCACTCCTCTTCTCTTCAACCATCTCATTGTCTGTCAGCTGAATCTTTTTAGAGGAATCCTCCACCCGATTCGGTCCATCTCTTGTTCGGTCTACCCCTCACTCTTCTTCCTTCCGGTGTCCACTCCCATCTTCTTTTCGGCATCCTGTCCGGCTGCATCCTCTCCAGATGCCCCCACCATCTCAATC
>JABUQX010012204.1:22500-32500 GCA_015478945.1 Trachelipus rathkii
ACATACATTCACTATGACACTTATAAACACTAGGACACTTATAAGCACTTACACTTGCCATAGACACTTACACTAGCCCATATACACTTACATTCACACCCACACACACAGATACACTTACACTCACACACTCGATATTTTGATGCCTCAACTTTGATGCCTCAACTTTAATGCCTCAGCATTAATGCCTCAACTTTGATTCCTCAGCATTAATGCCTCAACTTTGATGCCTCAACTTTGAAGGTTCATCTTTGATGCCGTCATCTTTGAGACCACCTATATTGATGATTCATCTTTGATGAAATCATCTTTGATGGCTCATCTCTACCCTACATCAAAGAACAGAGTTAATATTAATGTCTAACTATGTTATAAACTGATACCAGGACGCCAGCATGATCTCTCCGCGTGAAGTCCCACGAACCCGCACCCGCAGGTGCGACCCGCCGCGTTCCCGCCCGCCGCGTGCGCCCGCAGGCGCAATATTTCCGCGTACCCGCCCGCCGCGTGCGCCCGCAGGCGCAATATTTCCGCGTACCCGCCCGCCGCGTGCGCCCGCAGGCGCAATATTCCCGCCCGAATGGAAAATATATATATATATATATATATATATATATATATTATATATAATATATTATATATTATATATATATATATATATATATATATCATATATATATATATATATATTATATATATATATATATTATCTATGGAGTCATTCATTTTATTTCATACTTAACATTTTTATTAAAAAGTGACCGCAAAATATACTATGAGTCATTCATTTTTATTCCAAGACTTAAACATTTTTATTAAAAAAAATTTTCGCCAAACCTAAAACTGTAACTCATTACAGCCCTATTATTTAACATTTTTTCTTTCATATTTTTTACTTAATACTTTTACTTAATACTTTTTAATTTATAAATTTTTAAAATTTGTATGTAAAGAAGAAAAAAAATTCAGAGTGTCTGAATATATAAACATTTTAAATTTTACTACACTTGTACGAAATTTTATTTAAAACATATACTTTACACACCTTAAAGCAGTAAAGCACCAGTAAAACAATAGAGGTGTTATTACTAACACCTAGGGGATTAGTATGCTTTGTTTTACTGCTTTACTGCTTTAACTTTCTGCTTTACTGCTTTAACTCATGTTTTACTGCTTTAACTTTCTGCTTTACTGCTTTAACTCATGTTTTACTGCTTTAACTCTCTGCTTTACTGTTTTAACTCTCTGCTTTACTGTTTTAACTCTCTGCTTTACTGTTTTAACCTCTGCTTTACTGCTTAAATCAATACTTTATTAACATAGTTTTTTCCCTTTTATTATTTTTTTATTTTGTTTTAATACTCTTATTTTCTCTTTCCTTTTTTATTTTACTTTTAATACTTTTTTATTTTTAATTTGTAATGTAAGAATAAAAAATTCAGAGTGTCTGATATATAAACATTTTATTTTAATAAAATTGTACGAAATTTCATTAAAAACGTATACTTTACATACCTTAAAGCAGTAAAGCAGTAAAACAATAGAGGTGTTATTACCTAACACCTAGGGGATTAGTATGACTTTGTTTTAGCTGCTTTACTGTTTTAAAAACTTTCTGCGTTTACTGCTTTTAATACTCATGTTTTACTGTTTAACTTTCTGCTTTAACTGCTTTAACTTTCTGCTTTAATGTTTTAAACTTTCTTGCTTTACTGCTTTAATACTTCTGCTTTACTGTTTTAACTCATAATGTTTCACTACTTACTCTTGTCCTTACTTAACATATGTTTTTATTTTATTTTAATATTTGTTAATTTTATTTTATTAAATTATTATTTTATTTTAGATTTATTATTAATTTTATTAATTTTATTATCTGATGTTTTTTTTTATACGTAGTGTAACATTATGTTTTTTATTTATTTTGTTTTAATTATCCTTTTTATTTATTTTATTATTATTTTATTTATTTTTATTATTATTTTAATTATTTTTATTATCTTATTTTTATTTTTTTATTTTTATACGTAGTGTTATTTACTTCATCCTATTGTTATTATTATTTAGAACACACACACACACACACACACACGACACACACACACACACACTTCCACTTATAACACTTTACACACATTCACTATGACACTTACTACACACATAATCACTATGACACTTAATACACACACATTTCACTTGACACTTATAACACACATTCTATGACACTTATACCACACAATTCACTATGACACTTCATTTTCGCCCATAGACACTTACATTTACACTTACACGCACACACAGATTTACTTACACACGCAGATTTACTTACCTCACACAGATTTAACTTACCTCACACCACACAACAGAATTTCTTTACACTGCACACAGATTACTTAACTCAAACAAAAACCCAACAAAGGGAAATTTTTACTTAAAACCACTTCACTAGATTTACTTACACTCACACAGATTTACTTTCACACTCCCACACAGATTTACTTACACTCACACAGATTTAACTTACACTCACACACAGATTTACTTACACTGCACACAATTTACTTACACTCACACACAGATTTACTTACACACGCACACTCACTTACCACATATAACGTATAATTTTATTAAAACATTTTAATGTTTTAATTTAACACGTACATTTATATTACTCATTCAAATACAACTAAATTATTTCAAAGTTTTTAAAACTTCTATAATCAATCAAACATTATCTTTGAACAAAGAATTTAATATTAACTGTTAATTTTTTGTTTATAAATGTTATAACTATCAAGTTTTAAAATAACTTTTCTAAAATTTTATGAAATTTTATTAAAAACATATATTTTACGTACCTTAAAAAGCAATAAATCAGTAAGGTTAGCCCCCTAGCACCCTCTACACCAAGCTATGCACGTTTTGTTCTCTTGACTTACTGCTTTACATCATCTTTAGCCATGTAATAAGTATAAAAATAACAAAATAAGTTCTTCTCTGCTAACATACAACATGTATTTATTAAAATCATTCTAAGTTTTTATTTAAAAAACAATTATTCACTTACATTTATATTATTCACTCGATGTTAATAAATATTTCAAAGTTTTTTTAAATAATTCGGGTTTTCTTCTATTATTATTATTATTATCTATGTACATTGACATCCATCACGAGAAACACAACAACCCGCACTCCTTACAGTTACAGTAACAAACTGACCTGACCTCGTCTCTGTAAAATGTGTTGAGATAACTACTTTAGGCCTAATTTTAGGATAATCCTTTTTGTACGCCGGGCGATTTGAGGCCTAATTGCCCGGTCAAAAATATATTTTCAAACTGCCCTTTTCTGTAAAAGGGTGGTGGCAATAACTACGTAGGCCTAAAACTTAGGTATAAATTTAGGATAAACCTTTTTTGTATCCCAGGCTGATTTAAACCTAATACAGGTCAAAAGGTAATTCCAGCATAGACAGAATCGAGAATCAATGTTAATTATTATTTTATATATATTTCAAACTGAAACATGCTGGACGGTAAGATCCTTTAAGCAGGTAAGGAGGAATTTTACCTTTCTTGTGAGTGGACGGAGTAATCCTTATCTTTATATGACCGTATGTGATTTGTCGAGAATTATTTTATCGCTTTTAGGTATGAAAAACTGTTTTTTCATATCCTGAACCTGGGTTTCGTTCATTTAAACTCTTAACATACATGTTAAATATTTATTTAAGAAAGTAAAAATAAGGATAATAAAAACTTTACTATATAATTAGAATTTTAATAATCATTAACTTACAGTATTATATATATATATTTATATATATATATATATATTATATATAATATATATATATATATATATATATATATATATATATATATTATATATATATAATATTATATATATATATATATATATATTATATATAAGGCTAAAATTAAATATTTACAATGATTTTATATAAGGTTCACATTAAATATAATACAGGAATATTATTATATATAACACTTCCACATACATTTTACACATAATGTTTATGATTATTTTATATTAAAATTCTCCAAATCTTTGCAGATATGCCAATCATTTATATCATTATCGATGATATAGTTTCGTGTCTCAGTAATACCTTCAGTTAACACATACGTAAAAAGTTCCCGCTCAGATATCATAGTATATTTACATTCTGGGTCACCTGCATAAATTACTTTCTTGCCATTGTTTTCTAAGTAGATAAATGAATTTCTGTACGTCTATAGAACTTAGGAAGCGGTCGATGATAAGAGATCATGCTGCGTCCTGGTGATCAGTTTATAACATAGGTTAGACATTAATATTAACTCTGTTCTTTGATGTAGGGTAGAGATGAGCCATCAAAGATGATTTCATCAAAGATGAATCATCAATATAGTGGTCTCAAAGATGACGGCATACAAAGAATGAACCTTCAAAGTTGAGGCATCAAAGTTGAGGCATTAATGCTGAGGAATCAAAGTTGAGGCATTAATGCTGAGGCATTAAAGTTGAGGCATTAAAGTTGGGCAACAAAATATACGAGTGTGTGAGTGTAATTATCTGTGTGTGTGGGTGTGAATGTAAGTGTATATGGGCTAGTGTAAGTGTCTATGGCAAGTGTAAGTGCTTATAAGTGTCCTAGTGTTTATAAGTGTCATAGTGAATGTATGTATAAGTGACATAGTGTATGTGTGTATAGGTGACATAGTGAATGTATGTATAAGTGTAAGTAAATCGGTGGGTGTGTAAGTAAATCTGCGTGATTGTAAGTAAATCTGTGTGATTGTAAGTAAATCTGTGTGATTGTAAGTAAATCTGTGTGATTGTAAGTAAATCTGTGTGTGTGTGTGTGTGTGTGTGTGTGTGTGTGTAAGTAAATTGGGCCGTAGAATACACAAGGGTTGACCGAAAAATTTGGGTTCTCAAAATTGTACCGTAGAATACAAAAGGATGGGCTAAAAATTAGGGCTGCCGTAAAATTAGGGTGGCCTAAAATTACGGTGGGCCTAAATTGGCCCATGGAAGACCAAAGGGTTGGTCGTGTGTTTGTACGTGTGAGTAAGTGTAAATGTAAGTGCAAGTATCTATGGGTGAGTGTAAGTGTCATAGTGAATGTGTGTATAAGTGTGTGTGTGTGTGTGTGTGTGTGTGTGTGTGTGTGTGTGTGTGTGTGTGTGTGTGTGTGTGTGTGTGTGTGTGTGACCGCTGAGGGAAATAAGTTAGGACAGATCAAACAGGTCAGGTACCTACATGACCTCATGTTAGCGCAGATGCCTACCAAAGGCAAGGTGACAGGTACCTGGATGAGCTCAAGGTTGGGGTGGCTGATGGGTGTAGGTGTAGGCTAGGATTAGGCTGGGTGCAGGCTAGGTGTAGGCTAGCAAAACATCAAAAAATAGGGCTAGGCCCTTAAAGGCTAGCGAAAAATCAGGGTGGGCCAAAAATGACCCATGGCATCGGGCAAGGTCAAGGCCTAAATATCATGGTCAAACAAGGTTAAGACATCAAAAAGGGCTAAGCCCCTAAATGAAGATCAAAAATTACCGTGGGCAAAAATGGCCCACGGTCGAAAAAATTAGGGGGGCGTAAAATAGGGGGGTAATACGTACAACGGTTGCTTACGCAACCGTTTGGCGCAACCCTTCTTCGAAGGGTTGCAAAAATTAGGGTTGCCAAAAAATTAGGGTTCTCAAAAAATTAGGGTTGCCAAAAAATACCGGGGGCCCAAAAAATTAGGGTCGCCAAAAAAGGTCAAGGTCAGTCAAGGTCAAGGCCAAAGAGGTCCAGGATGGTCAAGGTCAAGCCCAAAGAGGTCCAGGATGGTCAAGGTCAAGGTCAGTATAGGTCTGGTCAAGGTCCTAGGATTCTGCGAGGGTCAAGGCCCAAAAAGGTAAAGGCCCAAAAAGGTCAAGGGCAGGTAAAAAATTCGAGCTCAAAAAAGGTCACGGTCAAAAAAAGGTCAGGTAGGTGGGTTTTTCGTTTGGGGGGGTTTTTCGTCGGTGGGGGTGGGTTTTTCGGTGTCCAATATAGCTCTCCTACTACTTATATATATATATACTATATATATATATATATATATATATATATATATATAGTATATATATATATATATATATATATATATATATATATATATATATATATATTATATATAATAATATTTATATTATATATTTATTGTCATATGTATTAAATATAATATATAATATATATATATGATTACATTATATATATAGTATATATATATATATATATATATAAATATATATATAATATAATATATATATAGTATATATATATATATATATATATATATATATATATATATATATATATATATATATATATATATATATTATATTATATAAAAATATATATATATTTATATATATAATATATATATATATATATAATATATAATTATAATATATGAAATAATTTTGGTCACCTCCCGAAAGCTAGATGCATTTAACTAGAAAAGTATATGAAAGATAAATACATTTTGGTAATCAGGAGACATTTTATGGATGAATTAAAAAAAATCACGAGTGAAGCTTTTAAAAAATTTAAAATTCTAAAAATGTTGCAAACTGTATGATATTATCGTTTTTTAACCCATTAATGCCCGAGAGTAAAAAAGTTTGAATTTTTTTTTTTTAACTAACGAATACCCAGGGTAAATCACAAAGATGGACAGAGTCGGGGTTTCTCGGCCTACCGGGGGACGACGGGGGGGGGGGGGGGACCTTCGTCCCCCTCTGTCCCACCGTCGCTCGAACCCCTAAAAATTATTAAAAAAATTAACATTTCTTCAGAGGATGTAAAAAAAAAATTTTTTGGCAAACTTTTACACCCTTTCTACTGCTGAAACGGAAGCTTACTCAGAACGTACGCTGCCAGACCTAAGATGATACTAATATTTAAGGTGTTATTAATAAATATTTAAAATAAAATACATTTTTTAAGTTTCACCCATGAAATTGCTCGCTGAATTCAAAAATGTTATTTATTTTCCTGTAGCTGTTATAGTTTTTTAGATACATGCATGTTGCTTTCTGGAGTCTGGATATATATATATATATATATATATATATATATATATATATATATATATATATATATATATATATATATATATATATATATATATATATATATATATGTGTATTATATATATAATGTGTATGTAATATATATATATATATATATATATATATATATATATATATATATATAATTTTGGAAATTAAATTTGAATTTAATGAGAATATCTTATTATCCTATATTTTGAGGTATTTGAGTAAACTTTATTTAAATAATACTGTAGGTATGTAATAAATTGTGTATGAATGCTACACAAGGCTACTATTATATTTTGTTAAAAGATGGGCTATGGGTTATGTAAAATAATTCCCTTCCAGCAAATTTTTTCTCAGAAGTAGATTCCGGCCGGAACCGAATCCGGAAAAAAATTTCAAATTCCGGCCGGAATTCCGGTACACCTCTGGTTTTCATCGAATTTAAATGTTCTGGATAGAATTTTTCATATTAAGTTGAATTATGGCACTTATAATTTCTGAATTGACCCTTTATTTGGACATGGTACAGAGTTGGCTGAACGAACGAAGGTGTGCGCCGCACACACACACAATGTGGTGCTTTCGTTTATCGCATAAAACTTTTAATCAGCATTGAATTTTGCTCATTATTCCTGATTGTTTGTATAAAACAAGTGAGAAAGTTGAAGAATGGTATATAAATCTACAGGTATAGATGAAATTACTAGTGAAATGATCATGCAAGAATGGAAGTGAGATGGTGATTGATTGGATTTGGAAGTTGTGTAACAAAACGTTTATGGAGGGGAGGGTATAGATCTGAGAGATTGGAGGAGAGCAGTAATAGTATCCTTATACTAGGTAAGGGAAATAAGGGTAACTGTAGGAATTATAGGGGAATTAGTTTATTGAGTGTTATAGGAAAGATATATGCTGGTATTTTGGTGGAAAGAGTGCGTCGAGTGACTGAAAGACTGATTGGTGAAGAACAAGGTGCGCTTAGGATTGGTAGAGGATGTGTGGATCAAATCTTTACATTGAAACAAATGATTAAGAAAATGAGGGAGAAGAAGAATAAATTGTATCTAGATTTTACGGATTTGCAACAGGCGTATGATAGGATTAATAGGGAAGTTCTATGGCAGGTGTTAGTTATATATGGTGTTGGTGGTAAGCTTCTGAATGGAATCAAAAGTATGTATGACGATAGTGGTGAAGCGTGTGTAAGAATAAATGGAGTCGAAAGTGATTGGTTTAATATTAATAGCGGAGTGATGCAGGAATGTGTTATGTCTCCTTAGTTATTCAATTTGTATATGGATGGGGTTATGAAAGAATTAGAGGTGGGGGTGGCAGGGGATGGTGTTAGAATGATGGAGAATGGAAGAGAGTGGAGGGTGCCCTACCTAGTTTATGCGGATGATTTGGTTTTGTGTAGCGAATCTGAAGAGAGTTTGAGAGAATTGGTAGAGAAATTTGGCAGGATGTGTAAAAGGATGGGTTTGAAAGTAAACGTAGATAAGAGTAAGGTTATGGTTGTGAGTGAGGACAGTCTCGGTGTGAAGTTATGTTAGATGGTGAGAAGCTGGAACAAGTGTCTGAGTTTAAATATTTAGGATATATGTTGGATGAAAAGGGAACGGATGATGCAGAGTGTAGTAGGAAAGTTGTGAATGGCATCCACTTTGTGATTATAATAAAGAGTAGTTGAAGTGAGCTATGTTTGTGTATTCATTTGGTTTCTACCTGTGTGTAAGTGGTGCATAAAACTTCAAGCAGGGTTGGCACGATTGGGGACAACTGGGTTGTTCCCAATGGGTTTTTTCAATAAAGCCCACCTTGAAAAAACCCACCACTGGGTTTTATCTGGATTTTATTAAAAAAAAGGTAAAAATGAAGGATAAAATTCAACTGAGACTGAAGGCTAATTAGTTGAAAGATATGATGGTCAGTTGGTTAAGCGGATGTATAGTGGTGAGTGTGCTGGGAATCGACCGGCTGGGAGACCGAAGAAAAAGTGGGTTGTGTTAGTAAAGGAATGCGTGGAGGAGAGAAATGTGAGTTTGGCAGAGGCGAGAAGAGAGGTGCATAATATTAGTGAAAGGCGGGGTTTTGTGAGGGGTATGGTTGTGGCCCACCTGGGCTAAGAGATAAACCCCACATTGAGGAGATGCCATAGTGAGGGTCCGTCGCGGTCCCGTGAAGATCTAGGGAGGATTTTCTGACTGCGACGGAGTTCTCACTAAAAGGTATAAATGGGGCGGTAAGTCTCTGCTTTCTTTTTGACTTGTGTCATATTCTTCTACTAATTTTCTGTTTCCGGTGGATGTCACGCACCTTACCCCCGTTTTGGGGGAAAGAAGGTGGATGATGATGATAAACATGATCTTAGAAAAGAATTTTTCTTTAATTGTATTTTCCTCAAATTTCAATCTTCAAATTTTTGAAAAGCTTCAGGTTTAAATACATAAATTTAAAAAAAATAAAATCCTTCAGTTTAATTATTAAACCAAAATATTATTTCCAGAGACTATCTAAATCTCGAAATTTTTACTCATTTTAAAACTTCATTCGAACTCGGGCAAGATGCATTTGAACGTTACAAGTACAGCGGTTCGTAATCTCTGCTTTATCGCGGACACCACCTTGCATTTTTCCGTCGATCATCAAGATTTAACTCTAGATTTAAAACTTTAGAGGCCATCAAATACTTATTTAAGGTTTCTTATATATGGTCTAATATTTGGAGAGAAAGGAACATATATTCATATAATTATAGAAAGGAAAAAATTTTATCGACAAAAACGAAATTAGAGAAATGTCCGAAACCCTTTAGAAAAGCAAAGTTTTACATAAGCAGGCAAAGGAAACTTGTTCAAGGATTCCCTTTCTTTTATACTTTCATTCATTCATATATCTGT
>JABUQX010012204.1:37500-50000 GCA_015478945.1 Trachelipus rathkii
ATATATATATATATATATATATATATATATATATATATATATATGGTAGCATATATATATATATATATACATACATGGGTTATAATTATATATATAATATATACATAAAGAATTTTATATATATATATATATATATATATATATATATATATATATATATATATATATATATATATATATATATATATATATATATATATATATAATATTATAAACACCCTAAATTAGTGATAATATGTTTTAACATTTCACACATGGGCTGTTAATTACAAGATTTTCTAATATTTTTTTTAGATAATTAATTAGACAAGAAATATGTTAAAAGATTCAAAAGAAAACCTATAACATCCTGAAGAAAATATAATGACTAAGCCACTACTAAACAAAAATCACTATAAAAATAAAAATATTTTCTAAACAGTTTATTAAAAAAAAAAAGGAGGGGGGGGAATAAAACGATAAAACCGTTAAAGATTCAGTTTTCACGTCTACTACAAATAATAATACTGCTAACTACTAAGTACATTTCCTTCCAATGAGGAAAGTTGAGAATGTGAGTAAAGAGCAAAAAAAGATAAAAAATAAAAAAGGGGAGTAACGTAAAAAAAAAAAGCAAGGAAAGCAAAATTTTGAAACTTAGATAATAAAAACTATTATAAAAAAATTTTAAAATTCTAATTTAAATTACATAAAAATAAATAAATACATATTTAAACTTGCAAATATCATATTTTCAATATAAAAACAATAAAACTAAGCAACTTAATAATTATATATAATAATTATTATATACATGACTGATATATACACTATTACAATAATAATAATAATAATAATAATAAAAATAATAATAATAACAATAATAATAATAATACTAATAATAAAGTAAATCCAACGTACCTTTGATTAACTCTGGAGGATTTTAAGTCTGGAGGATTTGGATGCATGCATATAGTGGAAAGGCCGTTACCCCCGGCAGGTGGTCCTTGAAACTTAACTTCTAATTCTCGAACTTGAAGGACGAGTTGTTGGATATGTTCTAATAATTCTTTGTTGTGTACTAGTAACTGGTGGGTTCTTGCCTGTAGATTTTACATACATATATATATATATATATATATATATATATATATATATATATATATATAAAAATATATGTATAGATGTTTTGTGTTCTTTATATATATATTTACATATATATATATATATATATATATATATATATATATATATATATATATATATATATATATATATATATATATATATATATATATATATAAACTCCCTCCTATCTCCAGATTGGGGGTGAGGTGTGTATCATACACCGGGACAGAAAAGTAGTACCACCCCTTTATACCCTTAATGTGAGAACTGTCGAAGTCAGAAAACCATCCTAGGGTTTTGGCTGCTACGGACTCACTGTGGGTATCTCGTCAATGGAGTACACCTGTGCAAGGTGCACAACCATACCACCTCGACAAAACCATGCTGCTAATCACCCTATTATGCACCTTTCTTCTCGCCTCTGCCAAAGTCATTTTTTACGGACTCAATCCACTTTTCTTCTGTCTCCCAGCTGATCAATTCCCAGCACACTCACCAACATACATCCGCTTAACCAACCGATCATCATTCATCCTTTCCATGGGCGACCAAACCATCTATTTGTGGTCAATTTATTTCATTTACTTCTTCTTCACACCACACAACTCCCTAATATATATATATATATATATATATATAGTAGTATATAGCAGTATATATATATATATATATATATATATATATATATATATATATATATATATATATATATATATATATATATATATATATATATATATATATACAAATTGATTAATGTAGTATAAACCAGTTTTAAAAATTATAAAAAAAAACCTATTATATCATCGAGGGAAAAATTGTGATAAAAATAAAATCTATTTTCTATTATAACTTCACGAAGTACCACCGTTGATTACCCTCCCTACCCAGGTACTTTCAGTATTTATTCCAGTCGTTTATTGTTCTTAAAAAAAATCAAGAAACTCGGCAGCTCATACAATATACAATCATACTCGTCCATCATACAAACCATAGAGGCCTACCAAACACAATTACAGCTCATCAAGTAGTCTTTCATATCAACCATCTATTAAACATTATCTATTAACTATCTATTAACTTTTAATAACTCTACTATGCCATTCTACCATTATATTTCAAACTTGTCAACTGGCGAAATCGGACATTAAAAGCTTTCTTATTTGCAGACAGTTTAAAATAAATTCAAAATATGGATTTCCCTTTCTCGTTCAGTGAAATTTATCCAACCAAATTGGACTTTATTAATAAATGATAAATATGGATTTTAGATACGAGTAAAAGTACATCTTGGTGAGATTTATGATATCGGCGTTTAGAGAGAGATCTAATAATAGTAGCTAATTTTATGTGAATAAGTTACAATAATATAATATTTGTTTGCTACTCTCTCCCAAACCCTTAGTTATTATTTTGAAATAATTTTCTATTGTTAAGTGCTACAATGGTAAAATTTAAAATTACAACATTTTTAAAGCAATTAAAAATTATTTAAAAAAAAGGGAAGGAATTCTCTTTTTAAAAGAAATCTAATTTTATTAATGAATTTTTTTTTTAAATTTTCAAAATCAATCAATGCCGAAAAAATAATTAATTTTTTATGAATTTTGCTATTAACAAAATAATAATAATAATAATAATAATAATAATAATAATAATAATAATAATAATAATAATATATCGAACCTGCGCTTCCAATCGCGCAGCTGTTTCCGCCGCTAGCTGATCACGCAATAAATGAACTTGAGCAACTGCGGCTTGAGTTTGCTGCTGCTGTTGTTCGAGCTGTTCCCTTAAAAGTTGGAGTTCATGGTGGACAGATAAAGGTGTTCCTGCTTGAGGAAGGAAATCCCCTTGGGGAAGAGGTTCACTAAGAGGTGACATAAACGTTTCACCAACATTCTGAAAGAAAAAAAACATACAATTAAAATTCAAACAAATATTTATTCAGTTAAGAAAATATTACAAAACTACAAATCCAATCACAAAATATTATTATTATTATTATTATTATTATTATTATTATTATTATTATTATTATTATTATTATTATTATTATTTATTATTATTATTATTGGTATAAAAAAGGGTCTTCTTGGGTGACGAGTGCGTCCTATGAGCTCTAATGATAAGTCTCGATATACCCTTGTGGCTTCTTACTGTCTCTATATTTCTAATGCTCTAATTTTAAGTAGTTTTTTTTCCTCAAATCGAAATTTCAAAAGGATTTACATTAAAATATTATTTTTCCTGTCCTACCTTCAAGAAAATGTCTGTTCCAATGGGCGGAGCTAAAGGTTCTAACTTAGACGGTCTATTTTGAAGGTTTTCCTGCTGACATTCTTCATTAAACGTGTCAGATGTGAGGGTCATCAAGTCTTCCTGACCACTCTCCGAATCCAAACCATCTGAAAGGAAAATTTATAAGATTAAAAAGAATATGTAACGTATGACCAAATGAAAAAAAGAAAGAAAAAGAAAAAAAGAAGAAAAAAATAAATAGCTATTCAAGAAACAAAATCATATTAATACTAAGATAATAAAAATTATGTATGATATCGTTGGTGCTAACAAAACCATTGAAAGTTCAAGTTGCAAGATAATTTCGATGTATCAATAAGTCTTTAACGAGGCAACAAAAGACTTTGACGAATGCAGCTTAACATTGATTGAAAGAATAAATGGGAAGCTTTGTAATTTGTAACAATTTATGATCAGAGAGCCATTTATGTTCTACAAGGATCCTTTAAAAAAGAAAAAATTGAAATACAGAAATTTTTGATGATACAAATAGTAAAGAATCTATTTCGATAATTTGCTTGTTATTATGTTTGTAGTTAAAATTTGAATTAGGTTATTGTGTGTGCCATAGTTCCAGTTTATTCTCAAGTTAAGTACTACATCGTTGACGAGCAAGAAAACAGAATGGGAGCAACTTATCTGTTATTACACGACATGCTTAATAAGTCATTTAAATTTTCTAAAGGCTGGTTTAAATAAAGGTTTTGAAATTCCAAACTTGAAATTATAAGTAATTAACTTAAAACAAATTAACTGAAATTAACTATTTAGTTATTTTAAAAGATTTCAACACTAGAAAATAAAAAAAATCATCAATCACACAAAAAAAGAAAATTATTTGACATTTCTTAATTAACATTTCACAATATATAAATTAATGCATCATTATTAAGTATTAATTAATGACAGTGAAATTATCATAATTTTGGACAACTGGGTTAGAATATTATTAGAACCATTTCCACTCATAATTCTAGAAATTCTGCTATAGTTTGAGTAGTTCTAAAGCGGAACCTTTTAAGTTAAGCCTATAATAACTATAATTACATAAGATTGTCCCATCTGATCAGTAAATAAAAAAAAAGGGTCTAACATAAATTGAAAAGTCTCCCCAACTATAATAAGTAAAGAAAGGGAGTTATTTGATCACAGTTTCCGTAAACAATTATAATGTCTTAAATGTTGAAGTTAACGTACCTTTCTTGGGCTTATCCGAAGAATCTTCGGATCCTTCTCTGCTGATATCGTCGTCGTCGTTCAGCGGCTCGGGTGAAGGGGACTTGTCTTTTAGAGCCAACTTATGTACAACTTCAAATGCTTGGCCCACCGTTCGAACTACTTTCATAGCTTGATTCTGTAAATTAATTAAAACTTAAGTAATAAGAGTAATTCAGTATGAGTATTTCAAAAATGTATTACAATCACTGCTACTACTAAAGTACTAATCCATAAAAGTAGCATATATATATATATATATATATATATATATATATATATATATATATATATATATATATATATATATATATATATATATATATATATATATATATATATATATATATATATATATATATATATATATATATATATATAGTATATATATAATATAAACTTTAAAAATTTCCCGGGAGTAGAATTCTAATCTCCTAAATCACCCACGTCAACACCAATGACTACAATCATTGCTGAAGCTACCAATACAATAATAATAATAATAATAATAATAATAATAATAATAATAATAATAATAATAATAATAATAATAATAATAATAATAATAATAAAGAAAAACGAAGAGAGAGTATTAGAATGAACGGCATTGCACTCAAAACACTTTCTTAAAAAGTTTGTGATAAATTAGATTTTCAAAATCTCGTCTTCGCGCTCCTAAAAATTTCCTACCTCTGAATCGTAGTTTTCAGAATGAGTGAACAAAGCTTGATCAGAATTTCGACCACTGCTTAAGAATCGTTCCCGGTTTGTTCTGCGTGTAGGAGACAAAGAATGATGACGTTGAACTTTAGAAGATGGTTTCTCACCTTTCGATTTTAAGTCTGGATGATTTTCTGTTTTTTGAGTGTTCTGCTGGGACGATAATTTTGAATGGGAATTTTGTTCTTGAGTTTTTTTATCGTCCTTCTTAGAATGGGGTTGTTGGAAAGGAGGCTGGTGAGATACTTGGTGTTTTTCCTGTTGCCTTTTCTGAGTCGACTGTGGAGATTGATCATAATAATGAGACTGGTGCACCTCATCATCAAAATACGGACTTTGAAAGTCCTGATCGTGCTTTTCTGAAGTATTTTGTTGAAACTGATTCTGGGGTACTTGCTTATTCCTTTCCTGCTTATTCTGTTGACGATGATGATTTTGAGGGTAGCTTTGAGAAAGAGGATGCTGTTGCTGCCCTTGCTTTTGGTATAACCTTTGCTGTTGCTGTTGCTGTTGATGCTGAAGAAGAAAGTTTTCTTGTTCTTGAATAACTTGCATTCCTTCGTAACTAGAGTGACGGGAGTGAGAGGTTGGGGAGGCTCGGGTTGGTGATTGGTTGCCTGCCTTTGGGTGCTGCTGTTGAAGAAGGCGAGGAGGCAGGGTGGAAGATATTCCTGGCGAAGCTGTTACACCTTTGGGATTAGTCCCGTGGGAAGGTGATGATGCTGGGTTTGACATACCAGGCACTCCACCAAGAGCACTGAAGCCCCCCAATCCCATAACTCCAGCAACAGAATGAGGTCTCGTAAACTGCGGAGGACTGCAAGATTTGGCCGGAGCTGAAGAAGGAGTACTTCTAGGAGGAGAAATCACTTCTGGATCTCGAAAGGAAAGCTTTTTGCGGGGTTTGCTTTCGTCTCCCCCTTGAATCTGCTCCCCCGCAGAGCGATTTTTCAACATGGCAAACACCTTGCCGACTGTGTGGAGGTCTTAAAAAGACCCCTGCATTTAACAAGTTTCAATTACCTTCAGATTACATTTCCTGAAGTATATACTATTCATACGCAAATTTTAACACATTTTAAATACAATAAAACCAAATAAATAGTAAGATACAAAAATTGGACTTTGCCAATTACGCAATAATAATAATAATAACTGTCCTTGGATACGACATTAAGATTAAATACTGCTCATTAATTAAGTTTCTTTGATAAAATCGCTTCTTTTCAACCTCACTTTCATGTAAATTACACTTAGACAAAGTTTTACAGCCATAGTTACGAGGCACTTCAATACAAATGACCACAACAATTATCAAAAACTTAAATAAATATATAAAAAAAAAAAAAATAAAATCAATATTTTAAATTAAAACAAATACTTTCCACCTTTTTTTTTGTTATATAAATTTTACAATTGTGACAAGTGTTTTTGTTTCTATTTTTGTTTGTTTGTTTCTATTTCTGTTTCTATTTTGTGGTTATTTTATTAGTTAATAGATTCAATAATTTTTTTTGTTTTATTTTGGTGGCATTCGAAAAAAAAGAAAAAAAATTAAAAGATTTAACAACAAGAAAAAAACATTGGAATTTACACCCACAATTCACTAAATTATTTATCATATCACCTGAATGTCTTATTTATATATATATATATATATATATATATAGGTTATATATATATATATATATATATATATATATATATATATATATATATATATATATATATATATATATATATATATATATATATAAAAATAATAACAACAATAATAATAATAATAATAATAATAATATAATAATAATAATAATAATAATAATAATAATAATACGCTTGGCATATGCCAAAATTCTTTTGCACAAGTGAAAGAGGATTATAAAACGAGGAAGAAAAGCGAACAATATAATTTCGGTCTATAATAATAATAATAATAATAATAATAATAATAATAATAATAATAATAATAATAATAATAATAATAATAATAATAATAATAATAATAATGAGATAAATATAAAATTTTAAATTCAAGGGAATTGTCTACATATATATATATATATATATATAATATATATATATATATATATATATATATATATATATATATATATATATATATATATATATATATATATATATATATATATATATATATATATATATATATAAAAAATGTGGAATAAATATACCAAAAAAATAACTGCATATATATATATATATATATATATATATATATATATATATATATATATATATATATATATATATATATATATATATATATATATATATATATTTAAGAAAAAAATATATTTATATATATATATATATATATATATATATATATATATATATATATATATATATATTACGGAAAACGTTTCGCCACTTAATTTAATAATTTGACTGACAGGACAAATTATTACTATTTTTTTTTTTTCAATTTTTAAATAATTTGTCATGTACGAAAAAGATTTAAGATCATAAAGTAAAATAACAAACATTTCAAAGCTCTACGATGCATTTAATTACTGTATTTAATAAGAAAAGAAATCAACGGAATAAAAGAAAAAAGAAAAAAAATTCGCTTTCATTGATTAAAAATGTTTCCAATTATCCTGAGGCATATATTTTGTTAGCGAGCGACGAATGCATATGTATTTTATTTTGCTCGTTTCAAAGAATTTTTTTTTTTTTTTTTAATTTTCAACGTATCATCAAAGGTAGGGAGTTATGTGGAAAAATAAAGAATCAAACATGTGTGTGTGTGTATGTGTATACATATTTATGTGTGTCTGTGTGTGTGTGTGTGAGTGAGAGAGAGAGAGAGAGAGAGAGAGAGAGAGAGAGAGAGAGAGAGAGAGAGAGAGAGAGAGAGAGAGAGAGAGAGAGAGAGAGAGAGAGAGAGAGAGAGAGAGAGAGAGAGAGAGAGAGAGAGAGAGAGAGGGAGAGAGAGAGAGAGAGAGAGAGAGAGAGAGAGAGAGAGAGAGAGAGAGAGAGAATTTTCAAGGTTGGCGGTAACAATTCAACATTTTGATTTTAGTAAATCAATGAGATGGCCAAAGATTTTTTTTTCCATTTACGGCATTAATTTATTTGAGACACACGCTAATTATATTTATAAAGAGCCCGGATTCTTCTACGGATATTCCGCAGCAAACGCAATAATCCTGCCATATAGAAATATACAATTTGGATATAACCTACTGTACTGCACTGCTTTCACCGGTTCAATACAGAAATCTCCACCGTTATCCTAAAATAATAATAATAATAATAATAATAATAATAATAATAATAATAATAATAATAATAATAACAACAACTACCGTATCTATTTAGGGTTAACATGTAAGTTAAAAAAATAATCGTATTTTAATATATATATATATATATAAAAAATAAATAATATTATATTATATATATATATATATATATATATATATATATATATATATATATATATATATATATATATATATATATATATATATATATATTCATTAGTTAATTATATGGCCATTTAATTAGATAATAGAATACCAGATTAATTTCTGTATACTCATTTTAATTTACTGTTCAATATATATATATATATATATATATATATATATATATATATATATATATATATATATATATATATATATATATATATATATATATATATATATATATATATATATATATATATATATATATATAGAGATATATATATATTGCCAGAGGAAAGAAACCCTTAGCTGTTAATTATAACTTCCCACGAACAGCTTCATATTTGTGAGAAAAACAATAGTGCAACCTCTCACCGTTTCGCAGTCATGCGGCAGAAAGTGCTTTTTTATGTAAATATATATATATATATATATATAGTGAAGAAGATATATATATATATATATATATATATATATATATATATATATATATATATATATTTATATATATATATATATTTAGTTGGAGGAGAGAGAGAGAGAGAGAGAGAGAGAGAGAGAGAGAGAGAGAGAGAGATATAGAGAGAGAGAGAGAGAGAGAGAGAGAGAGAGAGAATCATCCTTAACACCTGCCAAATCTCTTAATTAAAAGAATTAAGAAAACAAAACATTTAACACCTAAAAATAAAAGCGCCACATACGCATTCTCCTCTTTCTCTCTCTCTCTCTCTATATATATATAATATATATATATATATATATATATATATATATATATATATATATATATATATATATATATATATATATATATATATATATATATATATATATATATTGGGAGAGAGAGATATATAATGGTATATATATATTTATATTTTCTTATACTTAATTAAGATATATATATATATATATATATATATATATATATATATATATATATATATATATATATATATATATATATATATATATATATATATATATATATATATATATTATTTGCATTCAGTAATAATAATAATTAGACGTGAGAAAGGTTGTTTTTTTTTCTCATATGTAATTTACTTCCGAAAAGTGTTGGAAAGGTGTCAGAAAAATCGCCACAAAAAGTATCTCATATCACATGCGAGGAGGAAAAAAAAAAGAAACAATGAAAAAATAACTTGACAACAAGATAAGTAATATATATATATATATATATATATATATATATATATATTATATATATATATATATATATATATATATATATATATATATATATATATATATATATATATATATATATATATATATATATATATATATATATATATATATATATATATATATATATATATAACCAATTGGTATCCGTTCGTTTTATTTTATATTCGACGTTGTTACGTAGAATTTACTTAGAATTTTAGGTACTAAATAAAGTAAATGCTTTTTAAAAGAAATTAAAAAAAATGGTGACAACGATTAAACCAAGGTTTTTAATTCCTTCTTTCAAATCACATTGATCGATCGCACACTTTCCCCTCTTCAGCACCGTCACGCTCCGTTAAAACACATATCTCACTAAGAGTATATTAATAATAACGAAGATGTTGGTTGGTTCGTCGAGGAAGGAAAGATGACGACGACGATGAGGTTGTTCACTTTTCTCGGAAGAAAAGCATTGAGCCGCGCATTCGTTTCGTTCCTAATTTCTTTCGGCCCGACAAAGTATGACGTACAGAAAGGAGATCCAAGATCACTTTTTTTTTCTCCACTTTTTTATATATATATGTTTATTAATATTTTTTTAAATGTCGGTCTGGGACTGCTCGAATATTTTACCAGACTGTTTGTCTCGCCATTATATATATATATATATATATATATATATATATATATATATATAAATATAAATAAATATATATATATATATATATATATATATATATATATATATATATATATATATATATATATATATATCGAGGAAAATCAATATCAAACAACAAATTTCCCGACCTTCTTCTGCCTTCTCTCTCTCTGAAGGCGACGAGACAGAAAGGGAAACCCATAACCGAAAGGGGGAACAATGGGTCGACATTATTAAAAGACAATCCAATAAGAGGAAAATAAACAAAGCATATTACTCGATACTCCTTCAACGACATCCATATCACCTTCGAAAACAAATCCTTTATAGGAATCCTCTACTCTATCTTTAGAAGATTTGTCTAGAGTCTAGACTCTATAGAAATTTACACTACACTATAATAAGCAATATATATATATATATATATATATATATATATATATATATATATATATATATATATATATATATATATATATATATATATATATATATATATATATAGTGCTTCAATGAAGATGATAGTGTCTGTAATAGTTGGCACAAAAATTGGGATGATTGTCAATTAAACGTATCTCTAGCACTCTGACGTTACGAA
Source organism: Trachelipus rathkii (assembly GCA_015478945.1). Lineage (NCBI taxonomy): Eukaryota > Metazoa > Arthropoda > Malacostraca > Isopoda > Trachelipodidae > Trachelipus > Trachelipus rathkii. Next base: position 48,734 of record JABUQX010012204.1, read on the forward strand.
ACAGCACAAGTGACAAAAAATCATGATATTACTTAATAATAATAATAATAATAATAATAATAATAATAATAATAATAATAATAATTAGTAATTATTCAAAGAAGAATTCTAAGAGACTTGGTTTTCTGACTCTATATTTACATATATATATATATATATATATATATATATATATATATATTATATAGCATATATATATATATATATATATATATATATATATATATATATATATATATATATATATATATATATATATAATATTCCCGTTCACTATAAATTATTTGGAGGATCATAATTTTCGAAGAATAGTTCAGTAATTTCTTTAGAAACCAAAATCTCTATAACTATAACCACGTGATTCTTAATTAAATCATAATCCCTCCAACTCTTACACCTCTCTGTAAAAATATATTTACATTTTCGCTCCACCTCTTACAATTTTTATTATATGGAATGTGTGTCTGTGAGCGAGTAAATTCCTGAGGATGACAATCAAACGTACGATTAAAATGTTTTTGATTTAAATAGCTACAATGACACTAATTAAGATTAGTTGCGAGGGAAAATGCAAAAACACACTACAATGGGAACAACAAAAATAATAATAAAAAATATATATACAAGGTTAAATATGTTTGAAGAAGTTAAAAAAAAATAACTACTACTACTACCATTACTAATGATAATAATAGTCTTGTTAAAGAGGAGTATATAAAAAAGCACCCCCTCCCCCCGATCGCTGAGCTCATTTGCGTAGGCGGTCAAAATTTAAATAATAGGCAACTCTTTCTGTTAGACTCAGCAAAATTCTTTAAGCTAAATCAATCGAATTTTGTGAATGAGTTTATGAATTCAACTTTAAATATTCATTCTTTGCAAGAATTTTTCAACTTTATATTTCGAGTTTTCATAGAATGTTTTGAGTTTCAAAGAATTTAAAGTTATAAAATTTAGATTTTTGAGTTTCATAGAATTGAGTTTATAGGATTTTGAATTTATTATATTTATAATTAATAAAAATATATGGAATAGGTATACCGATGGATTTACAAAGAGAGAAAATATGTCATGACAAATAAATTTAAAAGATTAATATAACAGAAAAAAAAAATTGGAACATGTGTATTATAGGTGCCTGATTCAAATATTAGTTTCTCCGGTAAAAAATGGCAGAATTGACCCATGAGTTGCCAAGTACTAATTTAGATAGATGTTCATTTTTGCATTTTGGTTGAGAACTTTGTATATCACCTTCGCAAAAGAC
>JABUQX010012205.1:0-7500 GCA_015478945.1 Trachelipus rathkii
GAGAGAGATATATAATGATTGGGGAATTACTAAAACAGGCCACATTTTCATTTTAAAAATTAAAGAACCGGCTATCGATTCGTTCTCAAGAATTTTACTTACATATAACACGATAATTGGCCTAACACTTCTGCTCCCTACGGCAGGTAGGTAAACTATAGTGGTGTTTAGGTTTTGGCACAAAATTTATGATCTTCATGCATATATATATTATATATATTATATATTATATATATATTAATATATATATATATATATATATATTACTACATTATATATATTTAACTCGCATATGTACTCCTAATAACTTCTCTACTAAGTCTTATTAAATTATATATATATCAGCACAGGGTGTAAACACTCTCTATATTACAAATTATTGATTATTGTAATTCTAATATTTATTATGGTAATTACGACGCGACCCACACATTTTCATTCACACAAAATATTATATGTTACAAATATTGTCCGAAAAGAGTCCCAAAATATTCTATGTCAAGATATTATCCGAAAAGAGCAGGGAGTCTCTCGAGTTTAACTGTCAGACAGGCGAGTTGACAATGACTCGTTTTATAAATAATCCAAAAAAAGAGCAGCTGACTCAAAAAACAAAATAGAAAAGCATCAACAAGTGTTAAAATGTTTTTAGTGCATAAAATGAGTGTCTTGGATTTAGCACCCATATTTGCCGAAGATTATTCGTTGCTGGCATTTTTACAATATTTTAAAATGATTTTGTGGGAAAAAATGTGTTTGACATGTGATCAATATTGTGAATTTATAAAAGTTAATGAGGTGTTTAAATTTCAGTGTAAAATTAGAACTTGTAGAAATATTTATACAGTTACTTCTGAGGGTTATTTATTTAACCGGGTGTGTTTTTCTTACGAAAAAGCGTTGTATTTAGTGTACTATTTTGTTAATGAGGTAACAGTAACACAAGTGTGCAAATTTTTATATCTTAACGAGAAAACAGTTATCGATTGGTTTCATTTTTTAAGAGAAGTTTGTTACATATGCTACTGATAACACAAAAAAGATTGGTGGTCCTAACAAGATTGTAGAAATGGACGAATCATTTTTTGGAAAAAGAAAGTACCACCGATGGAAATTTATAGAGGGACAGATGGTTTTGGGAGGTGTTGAAAGAGATTCTACCAACTATTTTTTGTACCAATTCATAAAAGAGATAGTGAAACATTATGTAATATGATAATAAAATATGTTGAAAAAGGTACAACCATAATTACAGATTCCTGGAAAGGGTACAAAGACTTTACTAAGCATAATTTCCAACATTTAACAGTTATTCTCTTTGTTTCAAGGATTCCGAAACCGGAGCACATACGAACACAATTGAAGGGACATGGTCAAAGGTAATAGCATATTAAACTTTCATAGCTTATATGCATTATATGTTTTTGATTCATTTTAAATTATTGTAGGTGAAATTTACAATCCCTTGTAGGGGCCGAGCCAGGCAACACATTGATGGTTATTTAGCATCGTATATATTTTTCCGTAACGTCAAGAAATCGCAACGTTTCACAGAATTTTGTGACACTATTGGCAAGTTCAATAATTAATGCAAGGTAAATTTTTAAAAACAGTTTTTTTAAGGGGCTCGATGTATTAAGTTAGAGCCTAGTTGGGGCTTTCATAATCCATTAGGTTAGGGTCTAGTTGGGGGCTTTCATAATCCATTAGGTTAGGGCCTAGTTGGGGCCTTCCAAGAAGGCTATTTCGGGGGTGGTGAGGAAAATCACTTCTCAGCCCTGTAATGACTCCGATAACAAGGGAGAATTGACTCATGGCCGGGAAGAGATGCGTTCATCACGTCCATATTTAAACCCGTGTGAAAATTGTAATTTACCTCATTATGAGGGTCAGTGTTTGGGTATCACTGAAAAAACGGTTAGTTCACGGGACCCAGCGTTAAACCCTCGTTCTCCACGAAAATGAGTCGTTTTGTGGAGACCGACTTAATCTCAGACTCAATAACACCAAATCCCGTGGATGATTGTGCCTCAAATCTGTCTGACAGCATAGATGAGGAGATGATCATAGCCATTAATCTCTGTCAGGCAGATATCGACCCGTTGATGGTTGTTGTTACTCTAGATAACCTGGTATCTCCTCGATTTGATTGTCTCGTAGATAGTGGAGCAGGTATAAATTTGGTTAGTTCGGAAGTCATGTCTTTGTTGGGGGAGGATAAAGTTATGTTACCTTCCGCGGGGGTTGGTGTGAGAGCGATAACCGGATTCGGCAATAACGAACGAATCCCGATCACACATTTCGTTAATTTGCGATTGAATTTTCAGACGGGATATTCAACTCAACCTGGGGAGTTTTTCATTGTGCCCCACAAATATATGGAAGAACACACGTTAATATTAGGTACATGTGCCCTCAGAGATAATCATCTTCTCCCTGATATGGCTCGTCAGCAATTAATCCGTTTAGATGGAAAAAAGATCCACGTGGTTGCTGAAGGTATCAAATTGTCTATAAAGTCTTTGCGGGCCTGTGCCGTTGTTGTCAAGAATGTCACAGTACATCACACAAATGTACCTGAGATGGAGGTAGTGCAAGATCAAAGTACTGACCGGAATCTTAAGTTCATGTTAAGAGGCCTTGGACTACCAATTCCTAACCTTAACTGGCAATTAGTCGCCAAACCATATCGAATGTATAAAGACCAAATTCTTTGTGAAAATGGAGTGTTATATTTTAAGACTAAGGCGGGGAACTTATTGTATTTAGTTTCCCTGGATCTTTTACTGCATATAGTCTTAAATCTTCATGTGTCTTGTGCACATATCGGACGTAATAAGTTAATACAACTAATATATAAACAATTCTGGCACCCGCGAGTTAATCAGGTTGTTTCTGATGTAGTTAGATGTTGTCCGGTGTGTCAGATGCAGAAAACGTTTTCGTCGAACATTACACCTCCGATGTTGAAAATCCTGGCTAGTGATCCTTTTGATTTGTGTGCCATGGATTTACTTCAATTCCCTAAAACTTTTAAGGGAAATAAATATTGTTTAGTCCTTATTGATCATTTTTCTAAGTGGGCTGCAGTGGTCCCAATCGCCGATAAATCAAGTCCCACTGTTTCTCATAAATTCAAGCATCACATATTACCTTTTCTTCTTAAGGTGCCTAACCGTATTCTTACCGATAATGGGACGGAGTTTACCTCCCACGTCTTTCAACAGGTAATACAAGAGGCTAATATTAAACATATACGCACCTCTCCACTTCACCCATCAAGTAATGGTGTGTGCGAGAGATTTAACCGTAGCTTAATTCAGATACTCAAATGTTTAGTCCTCGAACAACCTGCCAATTGGGATGAGGAATTGCCCTCGTCAGTATTAATCTATAATAATACTTCTCATAGTTCATTAAATATGTCTCCCTCTGATTTTTTGTTGAAGAAATCGCACTCCCCAACACATACCTTTCCTCAATATTGGAAGGAAGGTAGTGCTAATTTTAAACCTTATCGTAAAGGCCAAAAGGTAGCACGGAAGGTTATACGAACGGGCCCAAGTACCACTATGAAAATGCAGAACAAATGGGAAGGTCCTTTTATCGTGGTAGAAGTAAATCCTAATCGTGTAACCTATCAGATTCGACGATTTAATAAACCCTCCGACCGTTTACAAAAAGTTCATTTTTCACAATTGAGAGGGTGGATTGACATACCTCAATATCTTAGAAAATATTTAAATCGTAATAAAGATCTTAGTGAGAAGTTTTTCTCGGATGAGTCCGATTTGATAGATGAGATAGAGGAAGATGTTGTTTCTGACGTTGTAGATCTTATTTCGGAACAGGAATCAGATATCACAATGACGGAAGATTGTGATACACTTATGGAATCTTCCTTATTTGACAGTAGTTTTAGTCATATAGAAGAGGAAGAGGCAGATTTCGAGGGATTTTTACAATTGCAATTTAATCCTATAGCGATGGATGTCTTTTCCCAGTTACCGGATCTAAGATATGATCTCGAAAGATTGCATGAGTATAAAGAAGAAAGAGGTGGTTCCTCCAGGTTTATTACACCAGTTGTGAATCCCATAGTCGAACAAACGAAGGAACCAGCATTACAGTTCTCATCGTCGCCTATAAAACCTTTATTGTTCCCTGAGAATAAATCTCTAGGGAGTCCAGAAAATTCGTTGGGTACGATAGACCAGGATGATATATTGGATAGTGGGGGTGAAATTTCAACACCCGTCTTGGATTATCATGACATGTATACCCACTGTTATCCCACTTATTTTCAATACCCCTCTATTCTCACTTCGTCAGTGTTGGAAGAGGACGGTGGTGTCAGGAGGGATCTATCTGACTCATTAGTAGATAATGATCTTACTACAATGGATACGGCGGGAAGTCATCCAACTCCGCAGTCCTACTTTGGTGATCGACCAATACCGGTTGTGAAGGATGTTGATATAAATCCTTATCCTGATTTTTTTTGCAGTTCCCCCAGCTCTCCATTAACCGAATTTTATGGATTTAGTCCACCAAGTAATCTGCCGTGTCATAGTTCGGTCTTGGTTCCTTCACCGGGGTTGAGTTCCTCTTCTGACGCAGCCAGTGAACGAGTAGATGTCCAGGATTCTGCCAGGAGATTGGAAACTGGAAAAAATAGGCCTTTTACGAGACGTATGGGCCCTGCCCCCATATTACCCAATGTAATGGGTACACCGTTGGAATATATAACTAAGCGTAGGAGAGCAAGCCTCCTTTAGATATCTCGTAATACTTACTCGGAAAAATAAAATAACTTTTTCTTGGAAAGTTACAATTTAGGTAATTGTAGTACTTTGTCGATCTTAATTTAATTTTAAATTAATTAATCATGCGAGTAATTCTATCGTTTCGTTTTGTGAATTCATAATTGCGTTTTCATGCGAGAATTTCCGTCGGTTGAGTCAATTTTAAATCATTAATAATTCGAGTAGTAATTATATCGTTTCGTTTATGGTTTTATATTTTTTTCCCATTTTTTAAATAAACTTTCCGTAGGTTGGGAAAAGAAAAAAAAATAAATTTAAAAATAATTCTCTACTTATACTTCGTTAAATGTCTTGAATCTTGAGTATAAAATGTTTTAAAACAGTAATAAATGATATAATGTTTTTTTTTAAACCCTTTGTATTCTTTCCTAATCATTTATTGCATACCCTAATAACATCCCAAAGCTTGAGTTCGATATCAGCTGGTTAATGAAAGAAATCTTGTTCCTTATTAAATTGCACTAAGATTGCCTTGTGCACTGATTTAATTTAATTTCATAATTAGGTCAGTATATTTCTTATGTATGTCTAACCCTAATCCGAAGTTTTAGTTTTTCCAGTTATTTAGGTTAGATTTATGAATGTTGGTCTGGTCCACAGATGGCAAACAAGGCATATACGGCAGACAAGATGCAAAGTTGATACAGAGTTCCCAGCACCACTTGATGTCACTGAAAACATTGGAAATTACCGGTTTGGGATAGGAGTTATATTGATCTAACGATCAATTATAACAAGTATCTATTTAAATTAAAACTTTTACTATTTATAGAAATTTATTTTATACTATTGAGGTATATATTCAAATATTTATAATTACCCTCAATTGTGTTGGGTACTTATGGTTGAAGTTTTCAAAGGAATGAAATCCTTTGAACACTATAATTAATGGGTTTTTTCACCCTATATATATAGTATATATATATATATAGCAGCAGTATATATATATATATATATATATATATATATATATATAATATATGTGTATTATATATAATTATATATATATATATATATATATATATATATATATATATTAAAAATTGTCTCTTGTCCGTCGTAAATAAAGGTGCGAAAGCCATTGAAATGCGTTAATATATTTTCAATTAATCTAGATGAAGTAGGTAGTTGATGAATTGTAGGAGTACATAATAAAAGAAAGTAAGCTAAAGTATTGGAATCACCAATATGTTGGAATATTGGTGAGGCAATATTAATAATAATCTTGATTCTTTTGGGTATCTAAATAAATATTATGGTTGATTAATGAATTCTTTAAGCATTAAATTGGTTTGGGAATTCTTCTTTAATTCAGATTGGAAAAGAAGGGATCTTGGGTTTATTATATATATTTATAATTTTATAACTATGTATGTAAAAATATTCTCTGCTCTCATATTATTAATGGTATTTTTGTATTTTTATAGGTATTGCTGTGTTGTGTTGTGGCCGTACTGTATTGAACAAAATCGTTTGAGAAATTGTCAACAACGCCCACGAAATACAACACTTCATATTTGTACAAAATTAATCATGGCATTGTTACTCGCCATCGGATCTTCGGAGGTAGCCTTATTCCGAGATAATAAAGCTCTGATTCGCCGAAAATACGGCTTAAACACTAAAATAGATTTTTCTCCTGGTAGACAGTTACCAGATTGTGTCGACAGAGTCTCTCAATTTATGTCCTCCAATGTTGATTATGTGATTCTCTGGGCCCTTACTACTATGGCCTGGAAGTCCAAAGAAATAATTAATTCTGAAAATAAAACTATGTCGGTTTTTGAGCCGATCCCGGATTTCGAGGTTTAAGAAATCCCATCCATCATGACACAGATCGATGATATTGTGCAAAAAGCAAACTCAAAGGCTAAAACTTATTTGGTTATTCCTCCCATACAGGATATGTATACATTTAATCGGGAGCGGATTATAAAAAAATGGGGAATCGCTTTTGCTGATCATTGTATAAATGATCCTGATCTTAATCCCATCAATATGTGTGATCATGCCATATATAGTTTTGATAAATGTGAATCTTTGGTCGCAATTCATTATCAATGGCCAAATAAGAATGTACTTAGGGGTACTGAAATACTTAATTATCATCACGGGATTAGTAGATATAGTAGAGAGGCAAACAAAACGCCCCATAATCAATATTTTCAAAGATTGCAAAATACCTTAAAATCACCTTTGCTTCCTGATGGGCTACATCCCAATGAATTATTTTGGGGGGCTTTGTTTAATAACTATAGTCATGAGTTCTCTTTGCAGTCTCAAAAATCTCGTTCAAAGTCAATAAAATCGACCTTAACTAATAGAACACGAAACAATGGATCGTTGAGACCTATTAAGCGTGGAAATTATCAATCCCCTTATTCTTATGATAATCATCAGCCGTCGACTTCTCAATACTATCCCGAATACGACAAAGTCTTAGAACCTGCTCAAACCAATTATAATTATGGGTCTTACTCAGGGTATATTTTGGGGTCTACTTCATATAATTCAAATTATGCAAGTACTTATGGGTATTCAAATCAGACTTGGTCCGACTCATCGGCACCACAGTCTTATGCTTATTCCTATTATTACCCGGAGTCATCAGATAAAAAAGGGTCTTACTATGATTCTACACCTGGTACATCAGGTAATTCACGTTCAAATGTTC
>JABUQX010012205.1:12500-32500 GCA_015478945.1 Trachelipus rathkii
GAAAAAGAGGGGAAAAACAAAGACTCGTAACTACCAATTACTTAATCCTTTTGGGAATTTATTTATAAGTAAAATTAAAAGGAAAAAAGAAAGAAAATGGGAATCTTCCATTTTGCCTCTTTTTAGTTCCCGTTTACTCCGCTAGAGGGGAGAAAGGTTTCTCTTTTGTTTTTTCGTCGCTAGAGGGCGATAATCTCCAAATCCGAGGAAATGCAATGGATAACTAAAATAAACCTAATGAAAACATTATGGGTGAAATGGTTTTCACCCATTTTTAGGCTAAGCATATTAACCTTAATAGATGATACACTGAAGAGTATCTATACGGGTCAGAAGTTAAATTAAAATAAATTACATAGCTTTTTGAAAAACGCACAAACCTACTCAAGAACATATTGCTTCGGTTTTTTTTTCCTAAGATAATAATCACCACTCACAGACAGAATTAAAATATAACAGGATGGTATTTACCTTACCAACTCTTGGAAACTATGCTAGGTGTTTTGTAGACCAGAAGAAGTTGTTTGCAAAATCTATATTTAATAAGATAAGTCAAATTTCAAACCTCATGCTTTTTTTTTCAAACTCACCAGCAGCAATAATTTGGGTGTAATTCTGTGGGTATTAAGATTAGCACCTTCGTATATGTCAAATGAGTTTACGTGATATGTGAGTATTAAAAGTAGTATATAAGCATCTTGTTATAATGAATTGCGAAAACTCCCTAAAGCAAGCTACAAATTTTTCTTACAGTGATAGGTTAGTATCAAAATTGGTATTATAAGCACTCTTCCACAAGCTATAATGAATTGAGGGAATTCTAAAACAGGCCACGATTTTTATTTTCCAATCAAAGGAGTATACTTACATATAAACGATAATTGTTAACACTCCTACTCCCTAGTCATAAGGATAAGAAAGTTGATATAGCAGAAGAGCAAATGTAAGTTCAATTTATTGATAGCCAGAATACAACTGTAAGAGTATCAGTGCACCGTAATAGAGATCGCTACCGCGATCGAAGCTACGTCCAACTAATAATAAGAACGAGAAATCTACACAATGAACGATCGAGATGTTGCTGTTTATTTATCAAATTATCTCAAGGTACGCTTGGTAAAATTCAGTAATCGAATAATACAGAAGATACGATATAGAGAGAGAACAGAATACATTATTTGTGTCTCGATTCAATCTCTCACACCGTCTAATCTTACTAGCTAGAGAGAAATTCATTTCAAAGAACCGGATAGCGAGTTCTTTCTCAAGAGTTTCCTTACTTATAAACGATAATTGCTAACACTACTGTACCCTCTTTTTGATTTCGTTTTAGAACTACAAGTGTTTTTTTGTTTATTATAAAATTAATTTTTCTATTATCGATCAATAAAAATCTTCTAGCGAACCACATGATACTATCATACAGTGTAGATTTTGAAATTGGCTACTGTTCTAAAATGATATTTCTCGTATGCCTGTCTAACACTTCTATCAGATATCTGCCTAGTACTAGCAATTTACTTACTGCTATATCCCATTACCCTATAGAATACTGAGATCTTTTACAACTTCTGACATAGTCCTCTGTTGAATATTTCAAGGTTTCTTCCATCTCTCGTCTAAAGATCTTCTTCTCTTAGTTATATCTCCATATCTCTTTCCCCTCGCTGTAATGCCGATCAAGCTCCGAGTACCATGTCAACCGATGATATATATATATGTATATATAGATAGCATATATATATATAGGCGCTTTCATAATAGATATAAATTATAATATATTATATAATAGCGTTCATATAGCTCATAATCATAATTAGCTCTAAGACGCTAGAGGAGTATAGTCATCTACTTTAGTATATATTGTATTTATATATAAAGTTATAATAAAACTGACAGACTAATATAAATGTATATATAAAAATCAGTATATAGAAATAGATGATTATGTACATTCGCCAACAAATTATCATAATATTGTAAATATATATATTATATATATATATATATAGTATAATATTATATATATAAATAGTTAGTTTTGTATAAGTATATTATATAATATAATATAGATTATTTACAAATATATGCAGATGGAAAGATTTGTGTACATTTAACAAGGAAGATCTCGAAAGCCTAAGAGAGAAGATTTAGTAAAACCAGAATGGAATTTATGGAAGTTGAAATGGCATCACACCACAGATCGTCCAAAAACAGCAATAGACGACTATCATTTCTGTTCGCAGTCCAATTTTCACCCAATATTGTACATTCTTGTTTGCTAGATGCTCGGCGCAATTTTATCCTTGTTTATGCTTCATAGAAAGAAGATTTTTGCAACAGTAGACTTCTGAAGAACCTACCTTGAGAAATTCCTATTGGAAATAAAGACTAAAAGGACCTGCCCTCCTCTACATACATCAAATATTAACATATAAACACTGAAGATGTTATCTCGGAATTTTTGCTCACTCTTCCATGCCCGGCAGATTAGTAATAATTAAGGCTCAGATCATGTTAATTTTTTTTTATATATTAGTTTTATATTTTTACTACGAAGATATTTATCCGGCAAAAACAACCTATTATATTATTAGTATATATATATATATATATATATAATAACCGTATGTATATAATTTTACCTATCATGATATTATATATATTATATATATAATATATAATATAAATATATATATATAATATATATATATCTATTATACCTAATGTTTTTGATAAAATAATATATACTATATTATTAGATATACTATATAATATATATATAATAATAGATATATTATATAATTATATAATTAATATATAAATATATATATATAATATTAATCAAAACATTTCTTTTTATTATTTTGATAGAATTGTCTTCCTTGTCGCCACCAGAGGACTATGTTAGTAATTTTTACACAAATTACTTAAACAAATTAAATGATATTTACGCTAAATGTTTTCTTCTTGGATGTTGAGACAGAATTGGAGACTTTACGCCTCGGAGGTACCTCCTATAAACGCTTTATAAACATTTAGTAATTTTTGGCCAATAATAATAAATGCTATCATTATAAGCATGAATCAGGCAGAAAATCCGACGGTTTGAAAAAGGTTTTCCTTTTCATAAACAAGGACATTTTAATCCTTTTAAAGCAAATTTTCAAAGAGTAACTAAAACTCCAACAGTTTTACTAAGCCATTTACTGAGGACAATAGTAGTGAAGAATTATTGTAATAATCCTGAATAACTTTAAGAACACTTATTGTGTTTGTCTATATTATATTTAATTGTATCTTAATACTCAGGCGTACAATTCTTCTTAAAGTTAAAATGGAATCATATCTCTAACTTTATGAACTCCGAAACTTAAATATGACAACAGTATAGCGTGTTCCCAGTTATTTACTGAAGGATACGACAGAATTTTTTTTACGTTACTTTGGGAAGGCACGTACCAGCCCGCGCATTTTATATGGATGTAAAATTTTTTACAGCCTTTATTAATCGACTCATGAATACTGATATGAGTAATTCTAAAATTTTTTGATGAACCAGCCCAAAGGGGAGTAATAGTTTCTAAATAATATTAATCTGAATCCGGGCAGAGGATTGCTTCAAAAGAGAAGCAATACCCTTCCTTTGAGTTTACTTTAGCTGTGTGCTTGCGTTTCCTTTTAATGGTTTACTTCATTAAATAACAAATTTTTTTTTTTACTTTTTCTTTTTTATTTAAAAAACTTAAATCTGTGAATTACTGGCCAGGTAGATATTACTTAAACCTATTTAGCTACTTAATTTTATGCAATTTAAGTTTTAAATGACAAATTGGCTTGCATAAACTGCCTCTGTTTAAGAGCAGCTCTTATTAAGAGGCTATTTCAATGAAATTACAATCATATTATTCACTTCTGACATTATGTTTTAAAGTCTCGACGACCAGGATGGAAATATTGATATTATTATTATTATTCATTATTATTTTATTATTATTATTATTATTATTAATATTATATTATTATTATGTTACAAGAAGTACAGTCTGTTGCTGTTTCATTGTAGAAAACGAAGTAAGTGTTACATTGAGTGATTTATTGTGTAAGTTCATAAAGGGTTGGAATTAGGGTTACTGATGGAATGCAACCCACTATTTCATCGACAAGCCCGTTTTTAATTTACTGATCTGAGGTTCCGTCCACTTGCGACTTGACATCATGTAACATCTGCCCAAATTTCCAAATGGAACGTGGTTATTGCTGTTCCTTTTATAAGAACCACATCTCACGACCTTTACTATTATCTTCCCAAATACCTGAAGACAAGCTCCTAAGACCGTCCCGGAGACTTAGAGATATCCTCCCATCAAAACGCCTGAACTCTTCAATAGTTCAATTGCTTTATGAGTAGAATCGCAGTCTTCCTTGTTGGTGCAGTGCCCATCATATTCTAACTGTAATCTAAAATTACTTTAAAATAGTAAATTTACTGATTTCAACATATTCAAAAAACAACTTGGGCGTTATTGTCCAACTCAGAGGTCTAGATCATAGGTAGGGGTCGGAATTGATTGCATTTTCTAATGTCATTACAGAAGTGTAAGAAGCTCAAAATCAAAGTCCACATTTAACCTTTATCGCGCCACAGCTTGTACAGACACTGTTGTCATAATTACTTATAACTCTCCCATGGCTGCCTTGCATGGAGAGAAGTAGGTTAATTTACATGTTTATCTGATTTTTCAAAACTCCTCCTTGAAACACTCAGTATTAAGAGACCTCTTCATTATTTTGCACCTTATTGAATTTAATGCTTGTTCACTAAAATAAGTGGGTATAATGGTTATAACTAAATTTATTACAGAACATTTGAGAGCTAACAGAAAGCGTCAGAAGGGTTCATAGAGGTACTATGTTCTAAGTGTACAGCTTGATGTTTATAGAAAGTGAAATTAAACCCTGTACATTTCTCTAACTTGAGGTTTTGTTCTTGTGACAATAAAGAGAGTGAAAACAATACCGTGTGTTTGGTAAGTGTTTTATAGCAGATTCATGTGGTTCTGGTTGTCTAAGTGAAACGTGCAGGTACCTTAAGGGAAAGAGCTTGGACTCTGCATGTAAGCGCATTCCAATATATACAGATCTTAGAGCACCTACCCTTAGATTATCCACACACCTTGAATTTCTGTGTATTACGATAGAGCCTAATGCCCGGGAAGATGCTTATGCTTGCTCATGGTCATATTAATAAATAGCCAATGGTAAAGATGATTTCTCCATTTAATATAGGATTAGTTTGTTCATAGCTGATAAGAAGAGCCTTATTAATCCTGCCCTTGCCTCTTATATAGCCTTTGTCGTCAAGGAAGAATTAAGTTTAAGAACAAAGGGTAAGGAATTTGAATTCTTCAAGGAAGCGTACTTTACTTTTTGTTATAATTCTTTTCAAAAATTAAATTCATTTGATTAAAAATTTGATTTATTTTAAGCCAATACCTTACTGATTTTTTGCTGTCAACTGCAGCACTCGTTTAATTTTACTAAAGCCATTTGATAAAATTCCCGGGCAGTGGATTCTTTAAGAGTTTTTCGATAAGCCAGAATATTACTTAGTCTACAATACTAATACATGTATTTCTAAATATTACATTTACATTAAAGAGGTAAAGACCTTGTGGCACACTTCAACATAGATATTGGCCAATTGTCTATAATCATTAAGTTAACAACGACGATGATACCACAGAGAAATTATTTCTTTAAACTTTTAAAATTAAAAGCCCTAGTTAACAAATCTACCAGGTTTCTGCTGTATTTACATCAATACTTATAATCACATTACTTAAGTACTTTGTTACATGATGAGTAATTAACCCTTCCATTTCATTTATTCTATTTTTTAGAAACCTAATTTACTTTGGTTGTCTGGGTTAATAACCAGCTCAAAACTACTTGTGAATCTACAGCAATATTAATGAATTCAAAATATAATACTGTTATGCTTCAAACATATGGGGTAAGTCATTCAAGCCAAAAAACCCGCATCAGTCTCCAGGAAGGATACTTAACGCGCCTAGGCTATGGGCAGGAGCTACTTGGCTTTACAAATATACAAGAGCTTATTGTTATCATCATCCAGTCATAACTACATAATCCGATAACACTATCGGAACTGCACAAAAAAGATCAACCATACTATCCCCATTCAGAAAGAGCCTCCAGGTATGCAATGTATCCAGATGTTTACAATTAGTGCGTAATGAAGACCATTCCTTCATATTTATTAGTCACTTCTGCTACCCAACCCATATTGCTGCACTTTTGTGCTCACAAACATTACCCTTTACCAAAATACGAAGAGGCAAAGTAAGTAGGATGAAAGCTTGGAAATCCTCAACGACAACAATTGACGCTTGTTGAAATACTCTCAAGATATTCTACTTTATTGATATGCATACAGTCAGGTCACCACATTGAAACTATATCCCAAGATCTTTTCACTACAACTTGAATGTTCTACAAGGAGTTTTCTTCCCTGAACTTAACACGCAAAGCATCCGAGTTGCTATTCCAAGATCTCAAGATAAAACCCCCTTCTTCCATTCGTTTCTTACATTGATGATAGAAATACCAACTATTCACTTTCTTCTGCATCTTTAAATATAATTTCACAATAGAAAACTGAGATAATATTGTCAGTACAGGTTTATATGTGACTTGAGAGCATGAATATGTTCAATTATATTATACGCAGTATAAATTTGGGAAGATGTAAAGCCAATATTAATGTAAGGTACCTATAACTCTAGTTGCCTATTGTTAAACCACAAAATGAACCTATCATATCCATTCTCATCTTTGTAACTTATATTCAAAAATGCTTGTTTTAGACAAACTTTGACAACAGTTACGAATTCGGGTTCCGAACACAAGTTCACTTAAAAGTGAATTCATGAGTCATAACACACTGTAAAGCAGCCTCATTCAAGATGGAAGAGTTTTTAATACTTTAAAGGAACAATAAAAACTGGTCTTATTGGTGTATTGTTCTGATTGCCTATTATAGGGGATGAGAATAGCAATTTATATTTAAAATACTGAAGGAATAACTAAAATTTATATTTACTTTAATTATTTCAATATTTTCAGATCATTTAAAGATTATTGATTCATGTTATTAATTATTTTGAGTTAATTTATTAAACACTCCTTCAAGAAATTTTAAAGATATTTTAGAAATTATAGGAACTAAATCTATTTTGTCTTCATACCAAGGAAGGCTTACATGTCAAAAAGGTTTGAAATCATATTTTGATTAAATAATCTGCTACTGAATTTCATCTTGTTTCACTTTCGTCCTGTTTGATACCTTAAGATTCCAGGCTAAACAGATTTTCCAAGCCCATGTCATATGATCCAAAAACTGCTCACTAGGATTGAATATATTTTGGATGGTTTAAACTGAAATACAACTTGTGTATTTAGCCTCCTGTTATTACATTTAGAATCACTTACATTCAGAATCATTTATAGGAACTATGGCATTATTTGTTTCAACTTTAGACGTTTATATATCTTAACGTTTTACTTTTTGCTGCAAGATTCAATTTTCTCCTAGCTATCACTTGTTCTTCTTATAATTGAAAAACTATAAACTATACCTATTTCCAGTCGACTTCTTGTCTGGCTTCTTATCCATGTTCTATTCAAAGAGGTACAGTCAGAAGATGAAAGCAGTTCAATATTATTCATATATAACATTGATTTTAATATGATATACATTAGATTATCGAAATTATTGTCTAGTCAAAATTTAACCATACGTATTTCAGTATTATTCTAACACCCATTGAAATGCCATCTGCAGTACTATCAGAGTTATATTTATTCTTTAGTTCATCATCTATAAGAAAAGAATGAAACTATCTTTAAACAATCTTCTCCATTAATGTTGATGAAAATTTTTGTAATGAACCATGAAAGTTTGAACTCATATTTCGAAGTATGGAGAGCTATTTTATGATTAAGGTATTCAGAGCTTTTCAGCACTTCTCATTGAAATATAAAGACTACTAGAAGCTGTATCTATAACATTCTTAAGTTTTTCTTTACCATTGTAAACCATGTTTAAGGAAGTGGTAGGAGGAATATATCATTCATCAAACTCTGATGAAAGTATACAGATGATTTGGTCGTTGTAATTTACTACTCGCTATCTACATTACACAATGGTTATTTGTGACTTTACTTCCAAGTTTAAAGAACCTCTCATTTATATTATACAAACACGGTGCTTTGCGATGATTGCCAGCAACTGTTCGCGAATAACCAGAACATCTATTACTCATAATTGACCTTCCAAATGTTATATCACAGGACAATAGTCCTATAAGATTTGGCAGACATATTTACACTTTCTTTTAGACCTTCTTTTTTTTACTACTTGAGTTTGAAAATTTCCAAGATGCTGTTACCTTTAGGCATTATTTGAGATGTTTTCTTTTTGGAGGAGTCACAGGTGACTTTTACTTTTAATTTTGAGTTTGTTCACTACTGTCTTCTCTGAGACGAACTATACATATTAAAGGCCTTATTATATCTGATAATTTTTCAAAGAACTTCATTATTCAGGATAATATGACCTAATACTTCTTATGCAGTCTTCAAATTTTTAGTAGCTTTTTATTACCTACTTATATGCGAAACAAGCTAACAACCTGGACTCTTTGTGATTGTAAAATCTATTATGCGACTTTAAGATCGTAAATAATAGCCCTGATTTTGTTTAAACTTTGTGAAGCAAAGAAATTGTGTGATATTTGGATCTAATATTAATAGCTAGCAATACGGTTCTTCATTTTTATAGTAAGTTACATCAGGATTTCATCTTATAACCATTCATGGTATATTACATTTCTTGGTATGATAAAAACAAATGAGACACAACTCCTTAAAGATATCCCTTCAAAAAAATTAAAAGGTACATTAATTTAACAGATTCATTAAGTTTAGGGTTATTGCCAACCACATTCATAGAGCTGATTTAAAAATAATGAATACTGAATTTATTCAATACCTATCAATATTGATGTATTGGTAGGTAATTTTTTCATTAGTATTGTGTTGTTGAATTTATATCTGTCTTCCACAAAACATCAGAAATATTTGATGGTTCTGTTATGCAGTCCTTTTCTTAAATAATAGAGGCCAATTCCAATTTGGCTCTGGCTGAGCCCGCCATTTTCACCCACCTAAAAAGGACATAAAATTCGAATTTTCAGTTTTGACTATATAAAACACCAAAATGTCTTTTTTGCTCCTCTAAACGTTGTTTTCGGTGTTTTTCTGTTATGTTTTCATTCTCAGACTTTAAATTTTTCAAAACCATTTGACATTTCTTAACGTCAA
Organism: Trachelipus rathkii; assembly: GCA_015478945.1. NCBI lineage: Eukaryota > Metazoa > Arthropoda > Malacostraca > Isopoda > Trachelipodidae > Trachelipus > Trachelipus rathkii. Next base: position 21,909 of record JABUQX010012205.1, read on the forward strand.
CGTACCAAATTTTTTTAGAAATGATTCAAACTTAAGATTATGCATAAGTATAGGAAGATTTAATGGTTCTTATATTTCTCTAATTTAACACCTCCAAACGTTTAAACAATTCCTATCTCCTGAACACTTTTTTGATTTTGAAATGAAAATTCGATTTTCTGTTTAACGTTGCACATCAAATTCAGGGCTTGTAATGCAATATGCACGTTTACTTAAATAATTTTTGTATACTCAATAAAAAATTTTAAAAATTTTCAAACATAACTTTTTTTTTGAAATTGTTCCAAACAAATCCAAACCTAATGATATACAAAGAAATATCTAAGTAGAAATTGCATCTCCGAACTACAATTCCTGAAAATTTCAATCACTTGTAGAGATATGCTAGTGAGTTTAAATTGTGTAAGAGTTAGCAGTGTGTGATTTTTTGGGGACTTGGTGTGTAAATGGCATCATAACAGTAAAATTTTGGATCTGGGTGTTTTTTTTGGTAAGTAGGCTTCTTGGATCAGGGCTATGTGCATGAAGTAGTGGAAAAACTTTTTTGGACCCTTAACACATGCCTCTCCTTTAGCTCACCCCATATCCACATCACCAGCCCCCATACACCTCAAGCAATGCCAAGCCAACCTTTGAGGCTCCAGTTTTCAAATTTTTTAACTAGATCATCAATTTTTTCAGTATCTAGCTCCAGTACAAGGTCTGTTAAGCCCTTTCACTTTTAGCTTTCATTTATTAAATTAGATTCTTCTAAAACTCACTGCCTTATCTTCAATCTTGTCATCATCTCCCTCAGTTACTTTTTTGACTTCTATTTCTGAGATCCTGATTTCCTAAAATGCTGGAGCTTTCTCTTAAGACCCATTACTATCCTATCTAATGTCATTTATTTTAACATTTTCACAAAACCTATCAACATCTATCCCAGCAATCTTAAGTACTTCAATATCACATTCCTTCTGCAAACACTTTCACAGTTTCACACTCTCCTCCTGTGTATCACTTACCTTCAATGATATATCCATCTCAATTGGAGTTCCTTCAAAAGAAACATTGCCAAACGAAATATCCACAAAGATTCCACTGCATCAGCTTCAGTATTAGAAATTTCATCACTTTTCTGTCATTGTCATTTTATGAGCCTTTTTCCTCTTAGACTTTTCTACTTTTTTTTTTTCTTTTTTTTTGCAAATACAATCTCTTTCTCAAATATCCCATCATTCCACTATCATTCTCCATCTAGCTGTCATCTTTCTTTCATACCCCATTTGCTGGATGTAGAACAAGACATTCAGGTAGTTTTTTCCAAAGTTCATTTTACCTGAAAAGGACCATTATATTTATCATTCATCATGCTTTAATTCATCCCACCATCACAACATTTTCATTAATGACTCTACTTCTAATGATCAAATTTTTCTTTCTTTTTTCTCCAGTATTACTTTCTACTCTCAATCATCAGCATCTTTTCATTCACACAGCCATAAAATTGTACTAAAAGCTTAAGCATAAAAGTATGTAAGCTTGAAAGCAATGTAATATTTTACATAAGCAGAACTTTGCTTAAAATCAAACCCAATTCAATCCTTCAAATTATTCTTAAGCTTTTTTTCTCTTTGTGCAGATTCTGATCAGGTAACTTAAGTGGAATTGACAATAGAAATTATTTCTTTATTTGTTATTCAATTCTTTTTTAATTCATTCATATTTTTTTCTAATAGGTATTGGGAAATAGTAAAAGATACATTCCTGCATATAGATCTGGTGCTTATGCTTTACTCCTTACACTTTATGAGAAATCAAGATCAGGCGATTATAAAGGTAACATTTATTATATTGCATTTGTTTGTGTTGTATATTTTTTAAATAATTTATTTATTCAAAGTTTAGAATTTATTGCAAATATTTTCTAAATTATGATTTTAAATATTTATTATGCTTCTTGGTAATGAAGCTTTTAAATTTTTTAAACAAATGATTTTAAGTTTGTGACTTGTGAGATGCAATAAGTTTTGTGTAATTGAAAAATACCTTGGTTATATATTTATTTTTTGGTACAATTAGATTTTTTTTTTTTATTATGATTGGTTTTCAGACATTTCTAGTATTAGACAAAATTAGATATATATTTTATTGTCTTAAACTTCATTAGTGTTGAGAATGGCCAATTTTTAAGGATTTTTCCTGCATTTTTTTAGGTTTTAAATTCTTTGTGAACCACTTTACACATGCCTCAGTACTTTGAGCATTAATGTTCCAGCGAGTTTGATGGAGAGTTTCCAGTCAAAAGTTATTTTTTGTATGCCAATTTCACAGGTAAAGCTGCAGTAGAAAAATTGGGGAATTTGAATCATTCATCTTTCTAATTTTCCTTTATCAGGGTTCACACTCTCTGGAAAGTCAGGAAAAAAAATTGGTCAGGGAAAGTCAGGGAAACGTTTAAGATATGATGAAAGTCAGGGAAATTCCAAAAAAGTAGGGAAATTTTAAAATTTCAAAACATATGAAGAATGATCCATGGACCAAGTTGCATATTTTTGATATATTTTTTTTCCTTACTGTATAATTGTGGAATAAGAGATGTATTTGATAAGTGAATTAAAAAGATGGGCGAGGAATGACATTCTATAAATCTACTTCTATCCTGTTTCTTTCTATTTTTAGTTCGCTATTACCTACTATTCTTCCTATTCTGTTTGTAGAGGTTGTTCCAAGTTCATCCTTTCGATTGAAGGTGATTGGTATATGAATGTGTTTTAGACTGTATGACTTATGACTTAATCTGTTTATATCTTTTTCTTTTTAGGGATTTTTACTTTTTGAGGTGTTTTTGTTTTTGAGGTTTGACAAAGTGATTTTGGATTTTTGTGCAGTTGAAGGTATTTATTATTTATTTATAAAATGACTTCAAACAAAAAAACTAACTTTAACGACTAGTGGTTGGACGTCAAACTGAATCCACAGTTTATCAGGTGGTTGGGTAAAGGACCTGATAGTTCCAAGGCATACTGTAAAGTATGTAAAAAAACTTTGATCTATCTAACATGGGAAGCCAAGCCGAAGTTTCATATTCAAGAGGGGAAACTCATTTGAATTTAATCAAAACTCAGCAGGACCAACCATCATTGAAAAACTTTTTTGTTACGTGTTCTAATAATACAAATATTAGTAAAAGTGTGTGCACTGAAAATTATGCCATTCCATCAACTTCTAATCATACTCAACCAATTGTAAATGACCCTGAGTGTTCTATTAATAACCAACCAAAACAAGTTTATCAATCAGTTTCATCTTTTTGCATTAAAGATGATGTTACAAGATCTGAAATACTATGGGCATTAAAGGTGGTGGATGATAAAATGTCTTTAAACTCGTTTCCAGATAGTGCGGTAGCTTCAAATTTTAAAATGGGGCCGATGAAATGTAAATATCTGATTAACCATGGACTTGCTCCCTATTTTTCTAGAAAGCAAAAGCACAATACACTCTACTTTGCAGTGAAGCTCATTCTACCCTTGAATTAAAATTCAAAATATTTTTGGATGGTGATTGTCTTTCTAAGAGACTTGATTAGTTATTTTCTTCTATAGTAACTGGGAATCATGTTATGTGAAATTGTGGCAAATTATTAAATTAGGGCTGATATTTTCGCATGGAAATGCGACAGTGGAAGGAGGGTTTTCTATAAATTAAGCAATTTTAGTGGAGAATCTGAAAGAACATAGTCTGATTTCTCAAAGAACAGTGCACAATGCTATAAGATCTCATGAAATACGTCATGTAAATGCTGGATGGGTGTTTTAGTACATCCAGTGATTATTCTAAGGTCAGTGTTTTGTGTAATTTGTAATTTGTTTAAGTTGGATTGTGACAGTTTATATTTGTTCTGAGGAGTTGTTTGTAGATTGTGGTAAAGGTGTGTTTTCTGTCGCTGAAGTTGTGTTGGGAGAGGGTTCGGAGGGTGTTTAATTTCCGTTGGGTTGAGGAAGTAATTTGGTCGATGTGGGGGGAGAAAGTCATGAGTGTCGTAAGTGAGTCCTAATATTTTTTGGGTTTTGTTTAGGGGGAGGGGGTTGTTGTTCAGGAAGACTATTGGGTGAAATGTGGATTGGTGGCGGTCTGTGGTTAAGAGGGTGATGGAGGATTTAAGGGGGGGGAGGCTGTCATTCTGTTGGTGAGTAACCAAATTTCTAATAGTTGAAGGTATTCTCGGGTGTGTTGGGTGGCTGTATTTACAAGTGGATGTTGGGAGATGAGACTGATATCGTCTGCTTATGTAATTAGTTTGGTGGATTGGTTGGTAGGGGTGGGCATATCTGCTGTGAAGAGATTGAAGAGGAATAGAGAGAGAATGGCGCCCTGTGGTATGCCGTTTTGTAGTTTAATGGAGTGTAAGAGGGTGTTTTTATGGAGGACTTTGGCGTATCGATTGGTGAGGAAGTTTGAGAGCCACTTTTTGTCATTGTTTTCTATGGGGAATTGAAGGATTTGTATAAAGATGTATGTGGGGACAGTGTCAAAGGCTTTGTTTATGTCGATGACTGTGGGTATGGATCTGTGTGATGGGGATTGGTTGAAGCCATTAATAATGTGTTGGGTGAGGGAGGTGAGGGCTGTTGTTGTTGAATGATTGCCTTTAAATCCGTGTTGGAATTCTGGGAGGGTGATGTGTAGGGATATTTTGTTTAATATTGTTTCTTCAGCAGTTTGCTGACGGTGGAGAGGAGAGAGATTGGGCGGTAGGAGGAGGGGGAGTTGGGGTCTTTTTTGGGTTTAAGTTTTGGGAGAATGAATGCTTGTTTCCAGATTGGGGGTATATATTGAGTTTCCAGGATTTTTTTAAAGATTAGGAGGATTGCTTTTTCTCCTAGGTGTTTCAGGTGGAAGTTTGAGTCTGGACCTGTTGCTGGTGAGTTTTTATGGTGTTTTTTTTTCTGATATCATGTTGGTTGTAAAAGGAGGTGGAGGGTTGTGATCTGGGGGAAGTTTTTTGATTTGTTTTTTTGTTAACCTATTATTGGGGTGGGTTGGTTTACGAGAGATATAAGCATAGTGTTTTGCGAGGCTGTCTGCTTGTTGTTTTGAGGAAGGGAGGGAGTTGTCGGGCAAGGATGGGGATTCGTGTTGAGGGAGGGGGTAGTTTTGCGAATTGTTTAGTTTTTTGATAACCTGCCAGGTTTTCCTATTATCTATACGTGAGATATTGCTTTGTAAGTATTCTGTAAACTTGTTAGTGGTGTTGGTGGTTATGAGATTGGAGATCTGAGTGTTTAGGTTAGTTATTTGGTTTGTGGTTAATGTGGTATATGGTCGGAGTTTTCGGAGGGAGTTTCTTTGTTTAATAAGCTGACTGATTTCGGGGGATAGTTTGGGGTTGTAGGATTTTCTGTGACCCTTAGGTATATAGAGGTTGGCTGATTTAATAATTGTGTTGTTTAAATGAATGATGGAGGTGTGTAAAGATGTTATGTCATGTATTGATGTAGGATTCAATATGGTTAGTAAATTCTGTCCAGTTAGCTTTTTTGTAGTTAGTGTATGTGGTGATCTTTTTTTTTTTTTGGAATTTGGGGAGGCCAGAGAAATGAGGATGGGGAGGTGATCTGATTGTAGGTCGGTGGTTGTGTCCCAAGTTAGTCTGTGATGTAGTGAGGGGGGAACAGAAAGTGACGTCTGGGGAGGGTTTCTGGTGGGGAGATTTTTAGAGTTAAGGATATTAAGGGATTCTAATTTGTTAAGGATATGATTACCCCGGATGGGTAGTCTTCATACTAGGCAGTGTGATGGGCGTTTAAGTCGCCTCCAAGGATGAGATTTGGGTATGTAGCTATTGTTGATAGGGAGGGTGTGAGGTTATTTGGGGGTGGTGGGGTGGCGAATATAAAGGTTGAAGATGTTGTAGGTGGTCTTGTTCAGGAGAATGGAACAAGATTGGGATTTTATTAATGCGGCGGGGAATGGTGTGGAAGTGTTAGTAGTTGTATTATGATATGGTATGCTATTATGAATCAGTGTTAAAAGGGAGTGTTGAGGAGGTTGGGAAGGGGAGTATATGGCATCGTAACCATAGAATGGGGGGAGAGGGGTGTTTTGGGCGAGGGAGGCTTCTTGTATGATAGCTATGTGGATATTGTGTTTTTTAAGGAAATGGTTGAGTTCTGTGGATTTGTTGGTTAAGCCATTGATATTGAATTGTAGTATGTTGAGTGTTTGGGGATTTGGTTTGGTCGGAAGAGGGTTTTGGTTGGTGGTGTGGGGGCTACAAGTTGCACAGGTGTAGCCCGTATTGTATCTGGGGAGGGTTCGGAATGGTGAGCAGGTCAGGTGTACCCATTTTAGGCAACTAACACATTGAATGCTATTTCGTCCAACTTGTTGTTGGCAGATAGGGCAGTAATATTTAGGGGGACCCGGATTGCTCTCGACATCTCCCGACCGGAGGAGAAGTAGTCTCCCTACAAAGAAAGAAGAGATAGACAGAAAAGGTAGACTTGAGACATAGATGAATGAGTAGGAAGAAAACAAGAGTAAAGTAGCATAAAATACGACCTGTGGGCCCGGCTTTAGCCCGGCTCCTTTCGGCGATAACCCTCCTGGTGGAGGGGGTGGAATTGTGTAATCTTGCTGCACCCCCCCCCGCCGGGGCTGAAATTCCTGGGAGCTTCATCCGGGGTGAGTTCAGTCGGTTGCACTGCTTGAAAGTGTTACACATCACAACCTATATATATATATATATATATATATATATATATATATATATATATATATATATATATATATATATATATATATATATATATATATATATATATATATATATATATATATATAATATATATATATATATATATATATATATATATATATATATATATATATATATATATATATATGTTATTATTATTATTATGTTATTACATATTACATATATATATATATTATTATTATTATTATTAAAGGGTTAACTATATTATATATATTATTATTATATATTATTATTACATATATTATATTATTATAGTTATATATATATATATATATATATATTATATATATATATATATATATATTATATATATATATTATTATTATATATATATATATATATATATATATTATTATATACATATATATATATAATATTGTTAGTTGAAGAAGTATATATATATATATATATAAAGTTATATATATATATATTATTATATTATAGATGTATAGCACATACATATATATATATATATATATATATATATATATATATATATAGGTTTTATGACAAAGCGTGAATTAATTAAATTGGCTCAGGGACTGTGTGATGCCTCATTTGTAACTTCCCCAGATGGATCTCACTACACTGCTTGGTCATCAATGTCGACTCTAATTAGAAAAAAATTGGTTATTAGATATGGAAATCCTTCATGGTAAATAATAATTAATTCTTTTTCTATAACAGTAAACAGGCAAGTGAATTGGTGAATTATTTTTCCAGGGCTGAGAAGCATGAATTGGAGCTTCAAATTTTTTAGTGAGCTGGAGCTTAAATTTTTTTTGGATGGATCCCCTTGAGTAAAAAATTCTTTTCACTATATAATGTAAAGAGGTTTGGAGTTGCATATTTTAAAATGATAGGGCTGGAGCCAGGATATTATGAAACTATAGAGTCGTAGCTAGGGAAAAATTTACAGACTCTGCAGCCCTAATTATTTCCTTCGCTTTCCCCTTTATATATATATATATATATATATATATATATATATATTACTATTTCAGAAAGGAAGAACAAGCAAAGAAGTATTACTTGTTTGTATTCCTAACAGTAGCTAAGTATATATATATATATATATTAATACGTTGAATGTGTACGGCCCTCGATACCTAGAATCTTTTGGTTGCCGGCCGGAACGTGGAACTTTTTCGATCCTTCGCTAGCTCTACACAAACCTTACATATTACTACTGTAAGACTTGTCTGATTACAGAAGTGGATGTCTTTTAGAAGTATCGTGGCATCTTGTTATATTAGACTGTGAGCTCTCTTAGTTCTGTAAAGCGCAAATTTAGATTAGGGGGAATCAATTAATTTTTAAGTAAAATAGTGCTATTACTATATGTACAAGGTTTGTACGGGTCCTTCAACGTTTACAAGGTCCTTCTTTTCAGAAAAGCTTTTTTTAGGAGCGGGTAACTTGTTTGAGGATAAGAGATCACGTTTATAGGTACCCTCCCAAGAACATGAGATGAGCAGCTTATTTTTTCCAAAGTAACTTTAATATAATCTCAACAGGTACTAAGGTAACTTATTGTAATGTTTTCTGGTAATTATTGGAACGTTGTTTTTAAAACAATAAAATTTTTTTTTTTTGGAAGAGTTGTAGGTTAATATTTTGGTTTTGTAGTAGTTTCTACTACTCGCCAGTGAATTTTCTTCTTTTAATAATATAATCAATATAATATAATAATCAATAATTATTATCATAATAATTAATAATAATAATATATAATAATCTATAATAATGCTATTAATATAATGATGTGATATTTTATTAATAATACATATAATAATATAATGATATAATAATTAAAGAATTAATGAATGTTGATAATAATGAATTAATAATAATATAAAACTTAACAGTGATAATTATAGCAATGATGACAAGAACAAGTATACAATAATTTATTATAATAATATACTAAGTATATTATTATAATATAGTTAATAATTAATAATTAATGATGAATAATAATAAATAATAATAATACAAAATAATCAATCATAATAATAATAATACATAATAACAGTAATAACTCACCTACATGAAATGGTAATTAATAGTTCAGCGGAATGAAGAAATAATATAATAATATCTAATAACAATAATAGATAATAATGAATAATATCATAATAATATATTATATAATAATAATTATTAATGCATAATATAATAGATTAAAAATAATAATTATAGACACCGTCAGTATTAATATAATAATAATAAAATATAATAATAATGAATAAATAATAATTAAAGCGCTAGAGATATAATATCAAACATGACGACAGTGAAATTTGTAACCATTTGACAACGTCAGATAATAAGTATTTTTATTAATGATATTCAGAAACAAGATTTACTTTGCAGGAAGAAAAGCAGAACAAAATATATGAGTGCTCCTATTCAGAATGAACTCATTAGTTTGGCTTCACAACATGTGCTCCGTGACATAATAAGTGAAACTCAAGATGCGACCTTTTTTCTCTTACTTCATTACAACCCAAACAGAGTAGAAAAGAATATAAAGAGAATATATATATATATATATATAATATATATATATATATATATATATATATATATATATATATATATATATATATATATATATATATATATATATATATATATATATATATATATATATATATATATATATATATATATATATATATATATATATATATATATATATATATATATATATATATATATATATATAACTATAATATATATATATACCTATGCTCATACTGCTCTTCTTTCTTTAATATGCTATATATATATATATATATATATATATATATATATATATATATATATATATATATATATATATATATATATATATATATATATATATATATATATTATATATATATATATATATATATATATCATATATATATATATATATATATATATATATATATATATATATATATATATATATATATATATATATAAATATATATATAGGATATATATATATATATATATATATATATATATATATATATATATATATATATATATATATATATATATATATATATATATATATATATATATATATATATATATATATATATATATATATATATATATATATATATATATATATATACACCATACAGATAGCTAAAATAACACCTTGATCTCCACTCACCAGGGTAGATCGAAGATCTCGCAGACGGTGCATGACGTGTTACCTAGATAACGATGAGGCTAAAAAAATCACGCGACTTAAACCTATAATATATTATATATAAATAAGGACCGCCTATGGCAGGACAGATACCTCAGCCACGCATCTCCGCTCACACTCGGGTCAAAGGCAACACAGGACCCATGTAAGGAGACCACTCTAGATCGGAGTACATTTTGTATAGATGTAAATACTGCAATTAAACCGCAGTTCAATTTGTATAGATAAAATAACTCCTTGAGTGATTCTTCACTTACCAGGATTAGATCTCGGGCTCGCGGAGCGGTATGCCAAGCGTGTTACCACTAGACCAACGATGAGCTGAAAAGATACGCGACTTAAACCTAGGAAAAGTGATCTATTCAATGAGACCAAAAAGGACCGCCTGTGTCGGATAGATACCTCACCACCGATGCATCCCATGCCGCTCAGGTCAAAGGCAACAGGACCCATGCAGGAGACCACTCTAGATCAGTACATTTGCATAGATGTACAGTCAAAAGCAAAAGTTGATGGAAAATTGATGTTTTACAGTTTAAGGAAAACCTCGTTTTTGTTTACAATAGATTTTTTCATAATCAGAGGATACAGCCACTCCCCTTTTCACAC